>MIQA02004175.1:0-12559 GCA_001887855.2 Sclerospora graminicola | reverse complement strand
TCGTCGTTTGGAACGACGATGCGGCTAACATCATCTTGGTCTGTGCTATAAAGCAACAAACCATTGTGCAATTGATAGCGATGCACGCTTGCGCGAAGGAACTCAGGAAGTTCCTTGCGCTTTTGATCAGATTAATCACTTAGGTAATCAATCAACAGGCGAGTTTCCTCGTCTGTTTCGCCAGAGCAGTGCAACGTACTGCGTTTGCACTGGTTGCCTCGATTACGGACGGTTTCGTCTCGTAATCGGGGCGTCGTGATAGCGCATCCGCTATTCACGTATCAACATTCCCGGTTGTATTCTATTCGCATAGCAATGACAGCCAACGTTCCATTCTTTGAGAGATGTGTGGTGAATCACGGCGTGCGTAACGGACGCATGTCCGTGTAAAACCACAAAACGGTCTATCTCCTAAGAGATAGATCCGAAACTTTGCCAGTGCATATTTCATGGCAAGGAGTTCCCTGTCAAGTACTGGATAGCGGCGCTCGGCTGGGCGCAACTGACGCGATTGATAATAAATCACGCGATCACGATCATCGTGATCGCGCTGCATCAAGGCGCAGCCGATGGGGAAATCGCTCGCGTCGCAAACGACGTGAAACGGTCGCTCGTTATTGGCTATCGCCAAGACGGGAGCTTCAGTCAAGCTACGCTTGACTGCATCAAATGCATCTTGGCACTGGGTATCCCAGTGGCATTCGACATCTTTCTTAAGTAATTGAGAAAGAGGTCGGATTAAACCGGCATAATTGCACGAATATTTGTGCAAGTATGTCGCCAACCCAAGGAACTTTCGAAGTTCCTTGACGTCGTTTGGCGTAGGCCATTCAACGATCACCCTGATCTTTTCTGGATCGGGGCGCACTCCGTTCTTGCCTACAAAGCAGCCAAGAACGGGTATTTCAGGTGCACCAAAGGTGCACTTCTTCAAATTTGCATAGGGCTTGTGCTTGCGCACAAGCTCTAACACCTGGCTTAGATGTTCTTTATGAACATCTACATCAGTCTTACCATGTCCAGCCTTACTATGGATGAACACGTCGTCAAAATAGCTCGGTGCAAATTCTCGCACCGGGCGCAATAGATGCGTGACGCATCTATGGAAAGTGGCAGGGGCATTTCGAAGCCCCTGCGGCATCAAGCCACTCCCAAAGCATGCTGCTTGGTGTGCTTACTGCCGTGAGAGGGATATCCTTCTCACGCATGACGATTTGGTAGAAACCATCCCTCAAATCGAGAGCACTGAAAACGGTGCTCCCGCTCAGCCATCAATGATGACATCTTTCCGCGGTATCGGCGTCTGCGTCGGTACCGTGGCTGCGTTCAGCTTATTGAAAGCATGAACGATCCTCCACCCACCGGTGGATTTCTTTACGCAAAAGGTGGGACTGGAGTGCGGTGAGGTTGACTCCCGCACATGTCCCGCCTTATGACGAGTTTCAAAGAACTCGTCAATCGCTTTGACTTGGTCACGCGGCAATGGCCATTGCCGCGTGACACAGTACTTCGTGCCAGGCACGAGATCAATTTCGTGTCTCGTTCCCTTATCCTTAGAGAGATCGCAAGGTACTTCTTCTGGGAATACGTCAGCGTATTCCCAAAGTACCTCGGAGTACGGGGAAGTCGCCTTAAGCGAATCCCAGCTCTGTGATTCAAAGCGCTGAACTTTGGTTTGCTCGTTGGGAACGAGTTCGGTTCCAATGCCTTCTAATTGTAAAGTGGATATTCGTTCACGAATATCCACACACCTCATCAGATGCGACAATGACGCAGATCTGTTCGATCTTGATCATTGCGCCAGTTCTGTACGAACTTCTTCCAGCTCAAGGCTGGAAGGGCCATCACCTCTGAACTCAAGTTCGGAGGGTTTGTCAAGTGTGAGAGACTGGGGAGCTAATCCAGTCTCTGTCTGCGTCAAGACGTTGATCGTCTCGACGGACACAGCTGCGAGATCAGACGCACTCGTCTGATCTGTTGCACGGTGATGATCACTCGTGCACAAGGCCTTCTCTTCATCGTAGTAGTAACTTCAACACGGGAGTGCTTTGCGCCCGTGTTGCACACATTACTGACCCCCAACGACTCGTTCGTTGCGTGTGTAAGTCCTTCTGGACTTTGGTCTGTGGGTGTACCATCAGCTGATCTAGTCGGATCAGACCTGGTGGTGCCATCGCTACCCACCAGACTGTCTGACTCTGCGGTTGTATCATTAGATACAGCCAGGTTATTCACAGGGTGGTGAGACCGCCGCAGTCGATCGACAGGTTAACCCAGTCGATCGTGGTTGATGATTGGACATCCAAGGGATGCCCAAGATGACATCGAACTTGTCGTCAAGATCGAGGACGATGGTATTCGTCCTCGAACGACAGTTCGTCTAACTCGAGGCGTGTGCGAATTACACGCTTTGGTATAGTCAGGGTTGCACCTGTTGCTAACCGGACTGACAGCATGCTTCTTGGAGATTCAATCTCCTCGAAATTCAACGACGTTAGGACCTCAGTTCTAACGAAATTGTTTGACGCTCCTGTGTCAAACAGAGCACGCATGGGACATCGTTTCCATGCGGCTTAACCTCCAGGGTGATGAGAGGTTTCTCTTCACCCTGCACATGTTGACAGGACATAGTCCCGTCTGGGGCTATTATCCTCACATGGCCGATGTCGGCATGTGAGTTTACCCGTCCAGTAGGGCACCCCGCCCTTACTGGTTGTTCACGTTTTTTGCATCAACAGAGGGTTGCCCCTGTTGATGTCGCTTGCCAGCAGACTGTCCAGTCCGCTGACTGCGTGGTGCCGGACGCGGCGCCATACATTCATGGGCGTAATGGCCCATTTTCGCGCATCGATTGCAGCGAAGGAACTTCTTGTTCTTCGGTTGCCTCGAAGTTGAGGCAACCGCAACTGATAGGTCCATATGTTCTGGACCTCCTCCGCCCGCATTGTGACGCGGATTAGGGTGTCTCGGGACGAAGTGTGAGCTTCGTCTCGGTTGGAAGTTTTGGTTGTTATTATTAACATGCTGCGTTAGCGGAATGTTAAAGTCGAAAGGTGCTTGCGCTTTCCGACTACCCCAGCATGCGCTGCTGATTGGCGCATGCTGAACTCCTCCCGGATGCTTTGGTCGATAGCATCGCTCAGAGTCTTTGGGGGAACCCGGTAAAGACTCTGTTTGATGGGACCGTCATTCAGTCCCTTCATGAAGGCGGTGACCTGCATGGCAGGAGGCACCGGTTCATATACAATATTTGACAATAAATATTGTATTTTCTGGGCGTACGCATGTAGGCTCAGCTTGCCCTGCCTGAGTTCCATGAACTCTTCACGGCAGCTAAGCTCCATTTCTGGAGCTTCGAAGTTGTGCTTTAGCTCAGCTTTTAAAGCCTGATACGTCAGGAACGCAGTTCCGTCAGTGGATCTGCGGCTCATCGCCCATGCCCTGGCGCGGCCGCCTAGGCATGTGGTGGCAAAATAATCTTGTGAACGCGGGTCCACAATCTTTTGCGCAGAGAGAGCATCCTCCACCTCTGCGAACCACCTACGAAGAGGTTCACCCCCTTCGCCAGTAAAGGGCGGAATCCGCGCCTATACTACTTCAACGCTCGCACTAGGTGCGGGCGCTGTTGTTGCCGTCGCCGTTTGGGAGCGCAATATTGCATTGCGCACCTGGGGGTCGATGTACATTTTCTTGAAACGGGAAACCGTTTCTAAGGCATCCTCCGAGGTTTTGCCACGGAGGATCGTGATGATTTCGGGCCCTATGATCCGAATCATCTCGGTTACTGTCGTAATAGCACTCGGTGACCAGTTAGGAAAGTTTTCCATAACTAAGTCTTGCGCGAGCTGACGCTCACGCTCACGTTCACTGGCTGTTGTCATGACAGCCAGCGGCTCTTAAACCTTCGTCCCGCTAGTTAACTAACGGAACGCGTCAACAGTGGTCGTTTAGACGGACCACAAAGTGCTACCAGGTGTAACAGGGCTACTGTTACGCGGCTTACACTGTAAGATTGCAGTGAGGAAGCGTGCAATTTGTGTAGGACCAAATGTAAATTTGGTCTTCCTTAGTTTACCTTAGATAAACTTAGATGGAAACTAATAAGTATATTAATTAATATCACTTAAGTATATTTATATGTTATTATATATACCTAAGGGTGCTGAGTACTAGAAGGTAACTTTAAGAGTGAATATATTTATGAATGGTTAAGAGCTAACTAGTATAATTAGACCTAGACTAATCATAGTAACATGTAGTTAAAAACTATCTAATGATATTTTTATCATTAGATTACTTTTAGATTCGATTAATTTATCAGAATCTTTCTCAAATGATTATGACCAACTATAATCCAATATTCGCATTTCAGGTATTACGTCTGAAATTGAACTGTGATATTTATACTCAAATATCACTTATGTAATGGCACCCCATTACACTACCAACATACCAGAAGTCCCAGAGCAAATGAGAACCATGTTCGCGACTACGATGAATCGATTTGTGGGTGAACAATGCGGGTTACCTCAGTATACACCTGGACAAGGACAACCATGGAAATCGATACAAAACGTGAACCAATCCACTGCTAAACCAGTCAAGAAACCTGTGGATGTGGATATGGAATCAGTTCGATCGGCCGGTATTGTTCAATCGATATGCCAGGCCGGTCACCAAGATCGACCCCATAGATCACCTCCACGTAGTAATGTGGATATGGAATCAGATGGAGAGATCAGTCAACCCTGACAAAGAACGAGAAAAAATTCCTCTTGAGAGTTGTTGTCCCCAGAAGGACCATAGATACAAAAGAACAAAGCATATAACTGGTTTATATATAATAAAACCTAAAAAAAAGAACAAATCATAAGAGTACTATTTGATCAGGTGGTAAATGTTTGAGATGTATTTTTATGTGGTATAGCATTAAGTTTGGTTTCCCCTGTAAATCTACTTCAGTAGTAGTTGACACATGTACAAGCATAGTCAACAACTTTGTGCAGGCCTAAGCATTGCCATCAAGATCACGGCAAGCACGTTTCTAGAGGAAAAGAAGAATTGCGAGTATTAAATGAACATTGCGAGCTCAATGTATTTTATACAACAAATAACTTTATACCCTTTGATTTTTAGTTGTCCAACGATGTCATTCCATGTCGTACTTCAAAGCTCACTGGAAATCTGATAGCCTGATCCTGTCGTGAACCATCTAGAATCTATGATTTAGCGCCAAGTTCTGCTCCAGCACGACTAGTAATTTTGGAAACTTGCTCGAGACTAATCTGCTAATCAACACAATCTAGATCATTCAAGACCTGAATAAATATTTTGTAGCATCCAATAATTTTCATCACCCTGTGCAGTTTTTGTATTCATGACGAGAAGGGTTGCCAGCGAGTTGAGTAGCGACTTGCTGTACTACAATGTTGAGCTGGGGTAACACCAATGCTGCTCCAGATCGTTGATTGGATAGAATTCTATTCGTGGTTTAGTATCATCTCAGCGGAAATTAGAGAAAACTTATCATACGCTTTTTCGGTTTGAGCCTTTACATATACATAGAAGTATTGAACAATTAGATCGTAGCAGCTGCGTCATCAGAAGACAGTGCAAAGTTCTACTCTAACAAATTCACTTTGCTGTGCCAGAAGTGAGAATACAGAAAACCCAAAATACGACTGCAGGTACTTCCTAATTTCACTCTACATCGGGAGGAACTCGCACGCAGAGGTATCGAAAACTTGTGCGCTTTTGCATTTCAACACTTAATGCCCATTTTTTATTTTTCGCCCGTCCGTGTGACTTCAGTTATAAGATCATCTTACAGAACAACCATGCATTTTACATCTCGCGCATATGCTTATACGTTTTAAGAAGGTGTTTTCCTTTTACTCGATCGAAATCGCTAAAATACCATCTGTCCTTGTGTATTAGCCTAACTCAGTACTCCATCCCAACCGATGCACGTAGCGCGAATGTTTTAGACAAAAGGTGGCTCATACTGTATGTCGATGTGAAACAGCGTTATCACTGTTTTTAAATCAGTTTCGTAATTTTTTAAAACCTATGCCAAAACTCACCTATACGAGTAGAAACCAACATCGGACCGATCAGCTACGAAATCAAAATAAGGACGAGAAAAGTCGTCTCTCCCATACAGCATCAACTTTAGCGATCGTCAAAAGGCAAGAGTAGACACCAGAGATCATTTTACAATTTCTTTTTCAGCAATCACTACCTCTGAACTAACCAACCATGAAATCTTCCTTTGCCTCCGCTGCCATATCCTTCATCATTGCGGCTACCTTCGATTCCGTTTCGGGTAAATCACCGTACCTCGAGGAGATTCCAAATGGCAAAGAGCTTGGTCAAGAAATTGGACACCCCGGCAAGGACACTGCACAGCTCACTAAATTTGCTGGGGCATTCGCATCGGCCGGTCACAAATGGACACCCGAGTTCTGTAAGGCGACATTTCCAGGTGCGTCAATGACAAACGGTGCAGCATTTGGTGACCCATGCTGCACGTGGAAGAAGGGCGGCAAACCCGACTTTACCGTGGAAGCTTTCACAACGACACCCACCAAAGCCACGGAGTGTGCTTCGAGCGGTGGATCAACACCAAAGACGCCGTCGGGTCCATCCACCCCCCCATCGAATGCAGAGAAACCGTCGTCACCAGCTAAAGCACCGGGAGCTCCCGCGACACCCGGAGCACCCGCTACACCTGGAGCTACCTCTACACCCGGAGCTCCTGCAGGATCTAAAACACCCGCTGGATCTGGAACTCCCGCTGGATCCAAAGCTCCTGCTTCGAATCCACCTTCAGCTCCAGTCTCGGGTGGATGTGGAGCTAAAAAAAGCAGCGGCAAGAGTAATAGCTATAGCTTCCGCCACTGAGTTGCGAAAATGCCGCCGTGCCAGTTGAGACGGAATGGCGTGTTGATGTAGGTAATGTCAGACCTCCGAACAGAGTAAACGAAATCGATGTATACGTACCTCGTTAAGAAAAAAACTCTGGTTATGCTCCAATTATTTTTATATGAGACATATCAGCTCCTATTCGAACGTCTGGCCTAGACCAAGCTTGTCATACAAAATGTTATCGTCAGCATAACATTACTTTGCGGCACACAAAAACGTAGTCATGACACTCTTGTCGCTAAATGTGAAGCTAATAGCAATGACAACAATACAACAGCTATAGCTTCCGTTATTGATTGGAGAAACTATATCACTATGGAATGCCTAACTACTGGTCACAAAACCAATGTATAGGAACTTCATGCTCATAACTTACGAATGACTATCTTGTTGAGTATTCGGACAACAGCTATGTCGGTCAGGAAATTGAAATTCCAAAAGCATCATATTGTCGTTTGGAGTTGAATCACCACTCAAAAGGACGGTGGCTCAACTCCATAAGACAATATGATGCTTGAAGAAGTTAGAAGCTTCGACTCCGCCCAGGAGTGAAGTGCGCCCTTCAGTGGCCGATGTGCTGTCAAGGGCAATTTATTGCATAGTCCAAGTATCCCTACTCTCCCAAGGACAAGTATAATTTGGATGAAAATAAACGTTGGAATCGCGAATACGACAGTGTGTTCTAAATTAGGCCTGCTGGAACGCTGTACTGAACCCAAACGATTATTTGAAAAGGGATAGGGTTATGCAGTTCTGAGCGTTCAGAAAGAATGTTCTGGACCATGTCCATGTACCAACCCACCATCATCTCCAAATCTGACGCGATGGAGGAAGCGGAGCAGAAGCATTTTCTCCCTTCACAACAGGCACGAGCCGAAACTTGTCGCCGTAAAGCGAAAAAAGGCGATTTCTAATGGCAAACAAGCAGTCCCTCACTTTAAGTTTCTCTTGAATGGTGAAAGAGCTTCTGCAGCTGCGATTCAAGGATCCTGATATCCGCAAGATGGTGATCAATGCAGAGACGACGATTCAAATGATCCGCCTCCATGGTATATTCTTAGGAGTACTCTCTTTAAAATAATATGAATCTTAACGTCGTAAGGTCTTCATACGCTAGTCAAATAGTTGACATGCAATGCACTGTCAATATTTACGCTCATTGCCAACGAAATCGCCAACTATTTACGGTAGGCGTAGAACACAATGACATGGAAGTCAATGATTGTGCTAGGTTTAGATCGCCCAACATTGCAGAATGGACACAATCACGTACCGATTTGAGCTTCGTAACGCCACGAAATCCATGCTTGGAGAGACTAATACTGTAACAGGGCTGCTGTTACGCGGCTTACACTGTTAGTTTGCAATGAGGAAGCGTGCAAATTGTGTTGGACCAAATGTTAATTTGGTCCTACTTAGTTTACTTTAAATAAACTCAATTAGAACAATAATCAATGTATTAATTATAATCGATTAAGTATATATATATAATGATATATAAATAAATATACTGTGAAGGTGTGAGTGCTAGAAGGTAAGTTTAAAGAGTGAATATATTATGAGTGGTTAAGAGCCTAACTAGTATAATTAGACTGACTATCATAGTAACATGTAAGTATGAAACTGATCTAATGATATTTTATCACTTAGAATGGACTTGTCAGAATTCAATTATATCAGAATCTGTTCTCAAAGGTGGATTATGAAACTATAATCCAATATTCACAATTTTCGAGGTTATTACGACTGAAATTGAACTGTGATATTTCTATCAAAAATATCACTTATGTATGGTACCCATTACATCACCCCCCACTCAAGTGGTTGGCCAATAATATATTCGTAATATTGACCAATCGAGTGGTGGCACTTGTTGGTCATAACGATATTCAGTTATAACTCATCTTGACCAGAAGTAATCTGATGGTCAGCAAACGCAGCGGCGCTCGTACGAGCACTGCCGATGCATCGAAAACGGATGTCACTTCTGCATCGCATGCGGAAGTGTCGTCGGACGCCGACGCTTCGAACGTAGTTTCGAGGCGCAAGGCAAATTCAAAAGAGCGCTTGTCTCTCGTGGCAGACGCTGTGGAAGCAGTGTCTAAGCGAGGGCGGGGAGACGTCGCGAATGCAGCGTCTTCCGCATCTCCACCTGCCGCAAGGCGGGTGTCAAAGAAGAAGTTTAACGACCTCTTCGGGGAGTCATCCGACTCCGAGTATGAGGGCAAGGACGATAATGTCCCTGTCAGCTACTCTAGTGGGGTTAAGACCACCAGGACCGCTTCGCCGTTAAGTGATGGCGAAGTGGCTTCTGACGCCGTCGATTACGACAGCGACAATTCGATGAGGCGGTGGCATGCGGAACGTAGGGCCCCTCCTGGACCTCGTCATTCGCCAGGTCGTAGCGAAGACGACTTTGAGGTGACAGGTGGTGCCCCGCCCGCCAAGAAACAACGTGCGGAAGCGGCTTACACTGCTTCCGATTCACTGTGTCGTGTGGAACGTTATGTTCCGTACGAAGTGGGGTTTTGGACCCCCGCATGGGCTCTTGCCTATGGTAGTGGTGGGCATGTAAAACGTGATTGTCAATACCCACTGTTTGACATTAATGCCCTTGACGATTGCGAGGACCTTCGCAACCGTCATTTCGATCGTAGTACTGACGATAGACGTCGGTACTTCATCGACCTTTTCTACCAAGCTCGTCACTACACGAGCCGGAAAGGTCGCAAAAGAATAAGGACGACAAAGACGCCCTTACTCAGAGTTGGAATGCCTTTGTTGAAAATTACAACAAAGATCCCGATACGTATGTGAAGAAGGTTCACGCAAATCGCGAGCGCTTCTTAAAGTACTCGATCTCAGGTAAAATAGAGTATATCCATTTCACTTGTATTAAAGAGGGTTTCTCTTGTGGGGTTCCTTCGAGCATGAAGTGCCCGTGTTGTCCCCCGGGAGCTTCTCGTCTGACCGAAAAGGAGCTAAGAGGGTACTGAGGTTTCTCAGTACCCGCTAAGGTTAAGTGCCTTGTCGACGCTCTTAAGGCATCGGAAGCTGCTTCGCAGGCATCAGCACCTAGTGTGGGCGTGCCGCCCTCATCAACACTTCGTGTTGACGCTTCTTTTGAGTTCGAGGAGAAGTATCCTTCTCGAACTCACGCAGGAGGTCAGGGGCATCCGCCCTCAACACCTCGATCGGTTCCCAAGAGTCAAACTCTTGGGAATATCCCAGCCAACGCACCAAGTATTCGGTACGCTGCCCCTTCTTATAGGGAACCGAGCGCTTCGAAAGCAAGCGCTCGAGATTGTAGCGCTTGTTCCCCTGACTGTCAATCAGGGGCGGCGGGGGCTGATAGTTCCCTCAGCGTTGTTGTTGCGGCGCATGGTCATCAGCTCCGCAACCTTGAGAAGCACTGTGACGCTTTGAGCGAGGACATGTGCCACTCGATGAAAACGTATCGTTATCATCGGGACGAGATTCGTGAGATTCTCGACGCGCAAGTCGTGATGCAGAAGAAGAGTGATCTTCTGATGCTCGACGTTGATCGTTTAAAGTCGGAGGTGGAAACTCTCCAGGGTCTTCTGGCTTCCCACCAGCGGTTGGAGGCCGATTACAAGTCTCTCTTGGGAGACTTGAAGAAGCACGGCATTCGCCGTGGCGATGCGTCTCGTCCTTAGACGATCGGTATGGTTTGAGTCTCCCAACGTAGAACGTTGGGTGGAGGCGCATGGCCGCGGGAATGTCTAAGGTATAGGCATTCCCTTTAACACCTTGGACCTTAAAGGGCCCAATGAATTTAGGGAGCAACTTCCGTGTAGGGAAGTTGCTTATTGCATGTGTAGGTAGATTAGTTGTAGATAACATAACTAATTCACCTTTTTCAAAAGAATTTGTGTTCTTTCGTCCATTTTTGTCTGCATTTTTCTTCTGCTTGTCAAAAGCGGAAGCAAGCGCGTCTTTCACATAGCGTATTACAGCTTGACGCTGTAATACGAATTCATCTACTGCTTTGTTGGCAGTGGATGGGCTGTTTTCAGTGTCAGCAGCCATTGCCGCCGACACATATTCCGCATAAGCGGTTTCGGTTTCTGAAACTGCTTTTGTTTCTTCTGTGGTAACAGTAGAAAACTCTAGTTTTTCTTCACAAGTTGCAGCTGCAGCTTGTGCTTCGACTCGCTTAGAATTTGAGCGGGTCCCTCCCCCACTTAGATTTGGCGTACCGCCAAGTAAAGCCGGGGTTCGTGGATGCCGTAAGGCATTTACGTAAAACGGTGTGTGCTTGGTAGAAGCATGCACCGAGTTGTTTATAGCAAACTCAGTGAGTGGTAAGTAATCACTCCACTGCTCGAAGGCATGTGCGTAGGAGCGCAGCATGTCTCCGAGAACGCGGTTAACGCGCTCAGTCTGCCCATCCGTTTCCGGATGGTCCGCGGTTGACATCTTCAACTGCGTTCCCAGTAATGAGAACGTTTCTTGCCAGAAACGCCCTGTAATCTTGGATCACGATCCGAGACTATGTTTTCCGGCATTTCGTGTAAACGGAATACCGTGTCAACGAATATCCGCGCCGTTTGCGCAGCGGTGACATTCGCTGACACTGCAGCAAGATGAACCATCTTGCTGAAACGGTCTACAAAGACCACTATGCCTGTTTCCGACTGTGATCAGCCGGAAGACCAAAGATGAAGTCCATGGAAATGGACTTCCAACACTCTGTCGGAACCGGCAGAGATTGGAGGGGAGCCTGCGCTGACTGTGCGGGCTTGACGCGCTGGCAAATCTCGCAAGCGCGAACGTACTTACGTACCCATTTGTATTGGTTACGCCAGTAGAAATCGCGTGCGAGAGAAGCATACGTCTTCTCTCGACCCTGATGCCCCGAAATCGGTGCATCATGGTACTCAAACAAAAGTTGATGTTTGAGATCATCGTCGTTTGGAACGACAATGCGGTTGACATCGTCTTGGTCTGTGCTGTAGTACAACAGACCATCGTGCAATTGGTAGCGATGCACGCATGCGCGAAGGAACTCAGGAAGTTCCTTGCGTTTCCGATCTGATTGATCACTCAAGTAATCGATCAGTAGGCGAGTTTCCTCGTCGTTCTTGTACGCTTGACGTATTTGTCGCACAAGCGGCGAAGACAGATCGGTGCAGCGTATCGCGTTTGCACTGATTGCTTCGGTTACGGACGGTTTCGTCTCGAAATCGGGGCGTCGTGATAGCGCATCCGCTACCACGTTCAGCTTTCCCGGTTTATACTCAACCGTGAAGTTGTATTCTGCAAAGAATGACAGCCAACGTGCCATTCTTTGAGAGATGTGCGGGGAATTCACGGCCGTGCGTAGTGACGCATGGTCCGTGTAAACCACGAAGGGTCTATCTCCTAAGAGATAGATCCTAAACTTCGCCAGTGCATACTTCATGGCAAGGAGTTCCTTGTCGTGCACCGGATAGTTGCGTTCGGCTGGACACAGCTGACGCGATTGGTAATAAATCACGCGATCACGATCATCGTGATCACGTTGCATCAAGGCGCAACCGATAGCAAAATCGCTCGCGTCGCAAACGACGTGAAACGGCCGCTCGTTGTCGGCGATTGCCAACACGGGAGCTTCAGTCAAGCTACGCTT
>MIQA02004173.1:0-101326 GCA_001887855.2 Sclerospora graminicola | reverse complement strand
CGGCTCATCGCCCATGCCTTGGCGCGACCGCCTAGGCATGTGGTGGCGAAATAAGCTTGTGAACGTGGATCCACAATCTTTTGCGCAGAGATGGCATCTTCCACCTCCGCGAACCATCTACGAAGGGGTTCACCCCCTTCGTCAGTAAAGGGCGGAATCCACATCAACGCTCGCACTCGCTACGGGTGTTGGAGGTGGCGACCGTAACATTGCGGATCGCACCTGAGGATCGATATACATCCTCTTGAAACGGGAAACCGTGTCCAAGGCTTTCTCCAAGGTTTTACCTCGGAGGACAGAGATGATCTCGGGCCCTATGGTCCACAACATCTCCACAACAGTGTCCACAGTTCTCTGTGACCAGTTAGGGAAGTTTCCCTTACTAAATCTTGCGCAAGCTGTCGCTCGCGCTCACGATCGCTGGCCGTCGCCATGACAGCCGGGCAGTTCTTAAACATTCGTTCCGCTAGTTAACTAGTGGAACGCGTTAACAGTGTCGTTCAGACGGACCACTAAGTGCTACCAGGTGTAACCGGCTAGCTGTTACTGGCTTACACTGTGAAATTGCAGTGAGGAAGCGTGCAATTAGTTGGACCAAATGTAATTTGGTCCTCCTTAGTTTATTTAAGACAAACTTTAGCTAGACTATTTAATTAATTAAATAGTCTCTCTTATAATATATATATTAATATATATACTTAAGGCCACGTGTCTACAAGAAGGTAAGTTTAAGAGTGAATATATTAGGCGTGGTTTAGAGTTAATAACTATAAATAAATCTACACAAAAAAAATCATACAAACATGTAGTATAAAGCTGATCTAAACGATATCTTTATCATTAGATTACTTGTTAGATTCGATAAATGTATCATAATCTGTTCTCAAGGTGGATTATGACAACTTATAATACAATATTCGCATTTCAGACACTAAGTCTGAAATTGAACTGTGATATTTCAACTAAAATATCACTTAAATAGTGGCATCCCATTACACTATACATATGGTATACTATTTTATTGCTACACTACTAATTTAGATTAGATATAGTGTAATGTGGCACACACGATGATAAGTCTAATTTCGAAAAGACTAAGTCATATCGAAATTGACTCGGTATTTTACGACTTTGAAGATTTAGTATATATATGACTTAATCGAAAAGAATTTATGCACCAAATGATTAAAAACACTGTAATTGACGTATAACCAGGTATATATCAATGTGGCAGGTCTAATAAAAGAATATTGTATGCGATCCAGCGCTTTTTTTGGGTATTTACTATACTGTGGCTTTCAATCAATCTCAAGTACCGGTACGTGTACAAAAAGGAACGGTCAGCAAATTTAAGTGCTATTCGTCCAGATTTATCCATCTGTGTCGCCATTCACGTAACCAGAACCAAAGTTTGACGGCACCATAGTGCATCGACTAACGCACAGAAAGGCTCCGAAAACGAAAGTGTTTTTAAGAAAACAATTAGAAATTATGGTCCGTTCGGAGGAATGATAGCACTAATTGCTTTAGGTGCATTAAACAAGGAAATGCATGACGTGCACGGAATGAAATGGACAACAAGAACGGGTCTAAGAAATGGCATATGCTTTGTTCTGCAAGGAAAACATGCAGAAAATCAGATGCGTATGGGTGGGAGGTGCTTTTGTTCCGCAAGAAAACCCCGCAGAAAATCGGATGCGTATGGGTTGGAATGTAAAAATCCCACAACTAACCAAACAGAATTTTACTGGATCAGGTTTTAGACATTGACCTACCTTTTCATAGAAATGCTCCAGGTTGCACATTTATTGCATGTTTTTTTGAACAAAACGTTTAACGGTTAACAAGCTTGGTAAACACTTAAATATAGTGGCAGCAAATTATTCCCAGTCAAATACATCAACAGGGCGGCAAGTTTCACAAGAATTAGGTTTTGTTTTGGACCAAATGTTTAATGCCTTCAAAGTAAACATATCGCATCACCAGGCAGCACTTTGTTTGCCGCAGCAAAGGACATGAACACAACATGTTTTTGTATCTGGTGGCTTTCAAGCGTGAAAATGGATCTCAAGAAAAAATAAAGGCTGAAACACTAAGAAAAATGCAGCACCAGGTTTGGAAACGGGATTAATAAAAAAATATAATACTCAGCGTGAAGATTACATGCATCAAGCTCAGGAAATTATTGCGTTGGCACAGGAGCTAGAAGATGACGATCTAAAAAATACAAGAAACTAGGAAGACACCTCGTATATTCTTTTGATGAACGTTCGATAAAGGACATGTTTTGACTGTGGCGTGGAAGGACATATTCAAACATATTGTCGACAGAATGAAAAGAGATCTTCGCAACGTGAGTGATTTTGATATCGGCTGCGCTTTGATGCAGCAATCACAATGACCGTGATCGCGTTATATTTTGCCAATCGCGCTAGTTGCGCTCACCTGAGAGCAACTATCCAGATCATGACAAAGATCTACTTGACATGAACTATGCACTGGCAAAGTTTCGGATTCATCTCTAAGGAGATGGGTCGTTTGTGGTTTATATCGATCCTGCGTCTTTACGCTGGACCGTAAACTAACCACATAGAATCCAAATAATGGCAGGGTGGTTGTCATTCTTTGCAGAATACAACATCACGTTTAAGTACAACCGCGAAAATTAAACGTGGTAGCGGATGCGCTATCACAACGGACTGATTACGAGACGAAACCATCCGTAAAGCAATCAGGGTAAATGCAATCCGTTGCACTGCTCTACCGTCGTCTCTCGTATGTCAAATACGACGAGCATACGAAACAGACGAGAAACACTGTCTATTGTTTGATTAACTAGTGATAAATCGGACAAGACACGCGATGAACTCACAGAGTTCGTTCGCGCTAGCGTGCTTCGTTATTCATTGCACGATGGTCTGTTGCTCTAAAGCATAGACTAACAAGATGAAAGAAGCATCGTCGTTCCTAACGACGATGACATTTGTTTTAAAATGTACCAATCCCGTGGCATCAAGGTCGAGAGAAAACATACGCTTTTCTCGCACGTGACTTCTTCTGGAAGAACTAATATAAGTGGGTACGAAAGTACATACGCTCTTGCGAGATTTTCCAGCGCGTAAAGCTTGCGCAATCTGCGCAGGGGCCTCTTCAATCTCTGCATGTAACGATGGAACATTGGAAGCCCAACCCGATGTACTGCATCTTCGTTTTTTTTTGCCCGACAACAGTGGGAAGACAAGAATAGCGGCCTTTGTAGAGCGCTTCAGCAAGCTGATGTACATCTTGCCACAGTGTCAGCAAATGTCACAGCGGCCCAAATAGTGCGGATATTCGCTAACACGATCTTCCATTTGGATGGAATGCCAGAGAACATAGTCTTGGATGGAGATCCGAGATTCACAGGGCGTCCCTGGCAAGAAACATTCTAAATATTTGACACCCAGTTGAAAATGTCAACACCGCACATTTCGAAAACGGATGGGCAAACAGAACGCGTTAAGTGGGTTGTGGAGACATGCTGCAATCATACGCACATGCATTTGAACAGTGTAGTGACTTTCTTCCACTCCCTGAGTTTGCAATCAATAATTCGGTGCACAGAATAAACCGTTCTAAGTGAATGCCATGAGGCGTCCACGTACCCCAGTCTTACTTGGTAGTGCGTCAAATCTGAGTGGAGGTGAATTCGCTTAAATTTCGAGCGAGTCGATGCACATATTGCAGCAGCGACTTGTTAGGTAGTGGACGTGTCCTCTCCTGTTACTACGGCCAGCTTCGGCCGACAATGAAGCTGCCTACGATGAATATGTGTCTGCTGCAATGGCAGCAGACACTTAAGGAAGCGCATCTAAGGTTTAAAAAGAAGTATACGATTTCATATTACAGCGTCAAACTGTCGACAAGCAGTAGCAGAATGCAGATAAACATGGAAGGAAAAAGTTCCTTTCAGAAAGGTGAATCAGTTATGTTATCTACAACTAATTTACCTACACATGCAATAAACAGCTTCCCCACACAGAAGCTGCAACATTCGTTGAGTCATTTAACGTCCAGAGTGATCGGGGAATTGCCTGTACATAAGACACTCCCGCAGCAATGCAGCTGCATCCCAAGTGTTACGTAAGGAGACTCAAAGTTTATGTGTTTTGTCCCCCCAAACGCCAAGACACTTCTTCACGGCGAATGTCATGCTTTTTCAAGTACGACAGAAGGGGATTGTAATCGATTTCCAACCGATTGTGGGAATTCCGGACATTCTCGAGTTCTGTCTTCTACTGAGCAAGCTCGACCTGTTGAAGGTCGTACTTCTTCTCTAGGGAATCATGTGCGTTTAATACACCGCGCATCTCAGCATGTAGCGAACGACTGTGTTTGAATCCAAACTTTCTTTGTAATACACTTTTGTATCCAACCCTATACTCATTTTTGAGAGTTCAGCATGGCCTTGCGGATCCGAGATCAATGCTCCACACGATGGCGATAACCTTGCGGATCTGAGATCCATGCTCCACAACAACGATGGCGCTGGCCTTATACTCCCCACCGCCGCCCCTGATTCATAATAGGGGGAATAGGCTGGCCAATAATTAATTTTTAATCTTGAGCTGGCACTTGTTGGTCAAAACGATACATATGCATGGTAGTGTGAATTTGGCTGCTGAAAAGAAAGCTAAGTCTTAAAATGTTATCTTTTTGTTGACCTCATTTTGAACGCGATCTTGTGTTCCAGCTTGATGCGTTGCGTAATGTACTTCGGTTAGTACAATATGGGTTCATTGGGTGGCTGATGCAGCAACTCTGTCAGTTACATTGATTTTGTACAGCTGTACAATCCGTGTCGACTCATTTAGGAATGGTTTCTGTGCAAAAACCCAACCCTAATCGGGAACTTTGTTGATTCACAAGACCTCGATATTTGCGTAATTACTCCTCCCACCGTAATTAGTCTGTGCCAGACTAATTTCGAACCTGAGTTTTGAGCTGTGCTACCTTAAATAGTCTGTGCCAGACTATTAATGAACACAGACTAATTAAGGTATGTTCGGAAATAGTCTGTGCCAGACTAATTTATAAGTTGGTAATTAGTCTGGGTTAAACTAAGTGTCACACACACCCTGTACCATAACGTGAGTACAGCGTACCGTAAAACCCGTTGTGTCACGACTGATAGTTTCTATTGGGTTAGGATTTATTAGAAGTACTTTTGGGACAAGTTTTAATTTAAAAATTGATCTTAGGTGTCGTTCTATTCTATAAGCAAGAAGAAAAAAATAATTAGAAAAACGAATTATTAGATGCTCCTTATTTGCTTGACAATGGGTAGATAGCTGGCTGGTATCCAAGCAATCCAGCTAACCGAGGGCCACCAACATGCATAAGCAGTCTGGGCTTTTCCATATTAAGCATAATACTTTGAAGTCGGATGAACTAGTCGTGTTCTACTTATACTTTAAACAATTGCGTCCGGGCGATCTAAAATCTCAGAAAAAAGCGAATACGGACCTTTTTAAAAAAAGATTGATGATAGGCTGCTAAGTATTAATAACTTCTGTAACGCCGAGTTAGTTTTTGACCAGGCTAGTCACAGCTCTAAAAGATGCCTAAATCTATATTGGTACGATTTTATTACCAGAGTTATCAAAGACTCATAAAAAACAAGTTGAAAAAGTGTTCAAAAATATATTGGTTAATTTTTTTTGACCTATATCAATCTTTCTTACGATATCTTTACTTCAGCAAGAGCGTCTTTAAAACCATTGATATCAGCGGGATCGATTTGCAGGAAGCCCCCGCCCTCTGTGAAGCTGCTCTGCTTTTGACATCATTCTTTACGGTACGTTGTACTCACTTTATGGTACAGGGGGCCAACTGTGCCAGACTAATTAGGAAGTTTTGAGAACTCACTAATTTTTCTTCACCTAAATTAGTCTGTGCCAGACTAATTCCGAACACAGACTATTTTTGCACACAGACTAATTACGGTGGGAGGAGTAGTGCATCTACGATCCTCTAACAATGAATATCAAGAGATTTGTTTTAAAACGTTTCGCGACATGTTTTAAGGCCCAGGAAACATGAACATCATGGATGCAAAAAAGTTATCTTGATAGTTTAGTCGGCATCAGAACGACAGCACACAATACAAGCTAAGAGACGAAAAAATAGAAGGAATAGGACGTCTTGATAGAATAGAATGCAGAAGGGTTAAAAAGCGAGTTGGGTCTGAAACGTTTGCTCACTCATGTAGACATTACATACGTTAAAGTTATATTCTCCTCTAGCTCAAAGTTCTCACAAACGGTATCAGGAGGATGCAGTTTCATTGGTCAACTCCATCACTCAACCTCGATTCTACCCCTTTTCGTGGGAACCACTTCTATATAATTAGAATAAATGATTAGTCCATTTGCTTTAAAAAACAATCACGTCGATTCCCTCTCCCCCATGTAAGAAAGTGTAGCTTTTCAGCAGGTGATACATCGACAGTTGGGTGTTTCGATGAAGTTATTAAACGAATGTCAGTGTCTTGAAAGGCCTTCTTTTACGCGATTGAGTCTTCGGACCATTTCGACTGAAGTTTGACCAGGAACTCGTTGAACTGAGCCGAATACTGGAATACAGGACTTCGTTTGCGAAAACGAGTTAGACATTGCAACGCTTTAGGAAGGAACTTCGACCCGTTGTGACTTAGAACTTTCTCAATTTGAGTCGCCATGCCACTGACAGACATATTGCACCTTGTAATCCGCCACGACATAGTCTTGCCATTTCAAGAATGCCACCACCGACACGTTTGGTTTAATTGGAATATGTATAATTTCGATGTACTTCATCATTTGATGGTACTGTTACCCTCCATTCTTGTCATCAAATATACGACATTTGCCGGTAGAATTGTATTTAGGCAGGACCTGCTAGAAGTGATAAACGTTAGGCTGATGTTTACCAAAACATGATCTAGCTTCAAGCACAAACTATAACTACTCAGATTTACCACACCAAGACGCACCACCACGCGCGTAAAAACTCATGGCATCACTTGACATGTCGGCAGGAAAGTCCAGCTCACAATGTCGAGCATCGTATTTTCTAAGCCATGAGTGGGTCGCAATTCTTCGACTCAAATTTAGTAACAAATTTTCATATTTTGTCTGTTTTTAAAATATTAATCACCACTTTTGTCAAAGTTGCTTGACCTTTTATGCATTTCCTACATCTTTTCTTAAATGGGTTGGTGGCTGAGGTAAACCACATAACCAACACAAGAACATGGCTGATGCATCGATACACCGATTTAATGCATTTAGAGTGAGTATACTGTAGTACCGTCGAGGATTCGGCTGGTAATCATGTATTTACCTACGGGCTTTATTTGTGCGCTGGTGGTCTATTATTTATTTAAGAAAAAAAGATTTTACTAAATATAAAAAAAACCTATAATTAATTCTTGTATAGTCCTTTATAAATCCTGGGTGGATTGAAAGGACCCGTTTCTCCCCATCTCTTTCAGACAGCCACGTGGCCCTCATTAGAGGAAAATGTTTTATTTATATTTGGTTGAAAGCTTGCTCTCGAAGCACTCAGTTCCTTATGAGCAAGGGCATTGTACCGAGTACCTGGTTCGCTGGTTGGGTTACTCCCAATAGTTGGACTCTTGGAAGCCGATCGAGATACTGAGGACAGACGCCCCTGATTTTTTAGAAATGTTTTAGAAGGATACTTCTTCTAAAACTCAAAATCAGGATTGTCATCAGAACAAGGTGTTGATGCATTAAGGGAATAAATGAGGCTCTTAATATCAGAGGGTACTTGGTAACCACAGTACCCACGCTGTCCTTTCTCGGACATGCGAAGTGCTCCGCTTGGATAGCGGGGGCAACTAGTATGTGAAGGGATATCCCTTCACGAGTGCACGCAAAATGGAGTCACTCCACTTTGTCTAACTGTGAGTACTTTAAGAAGCGATCACGCATGATGTGAGCGCTGTTTATATAGTCATCAGGGAGTTTGTTGTAGTTATCAACAAAATCCTTCCAGGATTGACACAGGCCATCCTTTGTGTCCGTATTGTTCCGCGATCCCTTTCGATTCGTGTAATAAAGAACCTGAAAGATAAGGCCGATAAAGTACCCAAATTTATCATCGCTACAGCGATCGAATCGGCACTCAAGGGTATCTTCACAGTCAACCAAGACGCTGATGTCAAACAGCGCAAACTGACAATTAAGATTACGATAACTGCCACTATCGGCGGCAAGTTCCCAACCCGGGGTCCAAAACCCCTCCCTGTACCTAACATACGGTTCCGTAAAATGAGATGAATCTGAAGTACTTTTGACTGCTGTTTCTTAGCAGTAGGAGCGTTGGGTGAACCCACACTACGAGTGAAGTCCCTACTACGACTCCGAAAACGCCTTGATTCTACAGAGATCTTACGCAACTCCGCTCCTCCAACTCATCAGAGTCATCGTCAAACCGCGACGATATAGTCTACTTTATCCGCCTTTCGGCAGGTTATAACTCGCTAGATGTTGCCTTAGCAATTTCTTTTGCAGGGGGCCATGTTAACCTTGTTCTCCCAATGACCGCCGCCACGTGATGGTGCGACTCTTTGTTTAGGGGTAAATTCAATCCTATTATTAAGAAAAAAAAGCCTAAAATCCAATACTACACCAACCTATGTGACTTAATAAATACTTCGAATTTAATCATCCGGGCACATGATTGGCCAATTTTCCTTCAATCAACCTTCGCAATAACCCGAGCACCTTTGTCGTCCTTGTGATCCTTCTCGGTCGGGTCCCCCTAAGCCGGTCGGCCGGTCCATCTCCGATCACATCGCCTCTTTTATTCCGGTGAGCTTCGTTCCGCCATCCAACGCTTCGATCGGCTGACCCGGTCAGTCCTCCTAGCCATAACAATCATCGGTTTCCTTCAGCCTCGCCTCGACAGATCGGTGTTTGTTGCCATCCCTAATATCCAGACTATCCGACCGGCAAGGCAGGTGGTCGGCTGTGGCGACCGGATAGTCGGACCAGTTCGTGCTGACCGAAGAACCCATGTTCAACCATAATAACGTCCAGCAGTCACAATAAAAAATCGTCCGGGATGGTCGTTTTTTTTCGACCAGTATTCCGATACCTAGGGAAGGTCTGATCGGTAGCTTCACCACTCCAGAGACGGTCACTCCGACCGGTTGATTCCACAAAGGTAATCTATGAACCGATCAGGTAACGGTAGCTTCCACCATTTCGCCACATATTCTTCATCGGATACCGTTATCGATCGCCTGCCAACTGTCCTTTCTAACCAATCCATAGTAGCTGGTGTCGCAAAATCAAATCAGCATAGCGGTGTAGACCACTCACATTTATATTTAAAATCCACTTTACCACCACGCTCTTGAATCCTACTAAGAAACAATTTAAAATAGTGCATCTCTTATCTTATTTTTTCATATCTACAATTTCTTCATACGCACTAGGTATACGCAAGTTTATGGTTTTATCGTTTCCCTGGAATATATATATTATACTTCTCAATCTTATGATCGCATCGTCATCTTCTGGCTCTGTGCATTCTTGATTCTCGTCGTGCAACAAACATCGGCAGCCTTCACGCCGTGACCGAAAACCGGGGACCTGTGCTTGGTCATGTTTCCTGTCTAAATCGATGTGACCAAGGATAAGTACGAATGTTAACGGGACGGAACGGGCCGAGGGGGTTTCCTGCGACTCGAAGCCACAGGAGATCATGAGAAAGAAGGGCTTCGCTGCAAATGAGCGCACAAATCATATCAGGTTCCAGACGACTGCGCTATGGTTTTAACACACGACGCCTAAGACTGAATGCCTAGGTATATTCAAGGTTTGGTATTTTTTCACAAAGGAACTCATATTGCAGCAAAAATAATATACGGATTCACACGCTATTCTTTTCCCATCTTAGAAAAAAGAGCTTTATGGGGTAGAAGAGATGCACGTTGCCTGATGACAGCGCACGGTGGTGAAGCGTTTGTACTTTTACGAGCTTTTTATTCAATGGGATTGCTCGTCTCATCCTTTCGGGCCTGAGATTTTTGACGATACCCGTCCCAATTTTGCCCGAAACCCAAATCCCGATGGAATGGCCCATCACATTGACATCCTTTCTTACAAAATGTCCAGGGGTCCCGGGAGCAAATGAACGACAACGATTGGCTTATCAATTTGGGGTTAGGTCGCGTCTGGACGGCATCGCCCCTTTATTTCACGACCGTTAGGAATTGTTGAAGTGATAGCACGTGGCGCGTAGAGATAGTGAAGGTAGAGGAAGAACTTGCTTGTAAGGAGGCAAAATGAAGTATATTTACTTTTTATCAGGGACACTAAGCATATTTTCTGTAGAGACATTCACGTAGAGTTCCTATACCTCAGTAGAAACAGTAATTGGCACTTAATATATATATGCACATATAAGTGTAAGTGTATCGGATTCAATCTCTTGTGTGTATATACTTCAAAGAGTACCAAGGGTAATGCTTCTTTACTAGTTAAAAGAAGTAATTCTTATAAAGGGTAAATGTACTACGACAAGCCGTTAACTCTCCAACAGCCCTACTGGATTGGATGAGTACATTTTTGTAGTTTAAAAGTTGACAGTTGTTCGTGTGAGTTGTATGCAATATAGAATGAAGAAGGTATCCAAACGTCTAGTGATTCGACTATGCAATCAGTTTTAAATCATAACCCTCGATCTCTTTTATGCGGCAGTTTACTGCTAATAGTTCGGACCACCATGGCTAGAATTAATGAAACAGTAACAAAATCCACGGGTCGCCCAAGGAGCCATAATATGGTGTAAGATTTCATGTAATTAATATCAATATTGTCCCTATATTTGTTTAGATATGTCAGATTAGGTTTTTTAAACCAGGAAAACCCCACATAGTTTGCGTAGGAAAACCTTAAGCTGTTAAAGCTCTTCATTTTGTTTAAGTATGTAAATCTTGGTTACTAAACCAGGGAAAACCCCACCGAGTCTGCGTAGGAAAACCTTAGGGATATTATCTATTACGGAGTAGTTTGTTTGCTTGTATAGACATTTTGTCACACCAAGTTTATTTCTTAAATAATTGGAATTGAGGCTTTGGAAGTGCCTTGGTAAAAATGTCGGCTATCATGTCCTTTGTATTGCAATACGTAATAGTGAACTGTTTTTGTTCTACTTTTTCTTGCACAAAGTGATAGCCTATATCGATATGCTTAGATCTACCGTGCAATTCAGAATTATTTGCTAGTTTAGTGCAACTTTGGTTGTCTTCGTGAATTATTGTTGGTTTTGTGGATTGAAATCCCAGTTTACTTAGCAGAAATATTACTTCCTGCATGCAATGACAGAGTGCAATATACTCAGCTTCTGTTGTGGACCACAGTATGATGTTTTCGAGAAAGCCACGATATCGTGCTTTTACCGATCATTGTCACCAAACCACCAATACATCGTCGAGTATCTGAGCAGCTCGCATAGTCAGAATCAGAAAAAGTGGTAAGAGTGTCCTTGAGTTGACGGGTAGTCTGTTGGATGATTCCACCTAGAGTAAATCCGTGGCTTGTTGTGCCATGCAGGTATCTGAAACCTCGAGCTACTAATTTCCAGTGTTCTTCTCCAGGAGAATTATATTACTACTTACTCTATCTCAGTATTACGCAATCAGGGCGAGGCCTATCATATAGATACCATAAGCTCGACGCCTCGATATGGAATGTCTTCATCATATTTCTTCAGCTTCTTTTACCCTCATGCCACTAACCGTCTTTATGCTCGGTTCAATGCGGTAAGACAAATACTCACAATGTTGAAAGACCAGGACCTTAGTGCATATTCTCTTCGTGGATAAATAGACTATTTATTGAGGCAATCAGAGCTTTAAATATTGTCGTCTTTGGGTTCCGCTTATGGACCAAATCGAAGACAATTATTTTTACCTCCCCTAAACTGTCAGATAAACGCTACTCAGGCAGATTGATTTCATATACAAGGTCAGGTATTAATGGATGATCAGAAGATTTCAACATAGACACAATAAGCATGCCATGAGCGATCCGACGAAAAGCCACATCGATCTTTGATAGACGGGCGATTTGCTCTTCAGGATTTCCGAGGTTTTATACCACACACCCGGTGCCTGGTGATCCAGACAAGCTATCTTGAGCTTGCCACACCAAATGCTGTTTTCCTGGGATGTTAAATCCTTCAGTTACTCCAATAAAATCCTTCATCAAGAAAAGAAAAAAACATTGAGAAAAGCATCTTCACACAAATGGTGAATTCATTGTTAAGGAATTGCTGGCAATATAAGAAAAAACGAATACCTTCATCGTTAGCACAGGGGCAAAAATTTCTGTGTAGTCAATACCAAACTGTTGGAGAAAACCTTTTATTACTAATCGAGCTTGTAATCGGTCTACTTCGCCGTTGCCGTTGTATTTGACATCCCAGACCCATCGGTTTCGAAGTACTTTCCTTTCTGATGCTATGGGGACAAGTGTCCATAGCCTTTATCATCATGAGGCATGATCTCGGATTGAGCAGCATTGAACCAGTCTTCAGCATGAGAAGATATCATCGCTTCGCGGAATATCCGCGGGTCGGCAATATAGCGAAAAACAAGAAGAGTATAGATGAGATTGACTCGACGATGTTCGTCTGCAATATCCTCAGAACTATTTAAAAGAGGAGCCGTTCTTTCAATGCAAACGTCATTAAGTTGATCTATGTCATCAAACTTGCGCTTCGAGCCCCGTTGGGATGGCTGTGTAATAAAGCTATATATTTGCTCTTTTCGGTGCAAAGCATCAGCTAAGGACGGCAATTATAGTGATAGATTCGCCGGCTTAGATGCAGGACTCTCTATAGGTTAATTATAGGGTGTTGTAGGCCATATAATACGATCCGTTTGTGGGGAAGTTTCATTCCTATTAGGTTGTTTCTAGCTCTGCTGATCGATTGGATCTATCTAATCCTGATTCCGTTGGCAAAAATGGCAAGGAGGGGAATACGGTTTCGTCAAAGGTAACATCACGGCTATAGATAATTTTGCCAGTGAAAACATCAAGTAGTCGAAAACCACGCTTATGGTCGGGTAGACCATTTGATATTCTTATCGTTAAGCGTCTTCATCAAGAATGCCTTGACTTAACCATTCAAGCGACGCGTCTGAGCAGCAGCAAGGAGAATCTTGTTTCTCGCTTTGGCTTTAGCCTTTGCCTTGTCTCGCACCTCGGCCTTTGCTGCTTTTGCTCTTGCCTTGACAAGCTTCCTGGCATTCAGTGTTCCAAAGTTTTCAACTTGAGCAGAAGCTGAAAGCACGGGAGTTGCAGGCTTTGATACATCGTCGTTTTCATCTTGAACTGCTGATTCCTTGATCGTGAGTCGGCGGACGTCGGTCGATGCTACAAAATCTTCTTCATCATCGTCGACTTCTTGATCCGGTTCCACATTTTCGTCCCGCGAGTCATTTTTTCATCAAAGTGGAATCCGAATCTGGATCATAACAGTGACTGAAACTATGTCTTCGTCGTCCTCGTCAACAACTGGGTTGAGCTCGTAGTTGGGGTCTTCAATACATAGGAGCAGGTTTCTCCCGTCCAGCTCAGCTTGAATCCGGGTCTTCCCGACGTCAAAGTTGTCGGAGCCGGTCAGGCGAGGAAAATCGGATGTAGTGGAGCTTGGGCTCATAACCTGTTGAAGTGATAGCACGTTGCGCGTATAGGTAGTGAAGGTAGAGGAAGAACTTGCTTGTAAGGAGGCAAAAAGAATTTTATTTTCTTATCAGGGACACTAAGCATAATGTCTGTAGAGACATTCACGTAGAGTTCCTATACCTCAGTAGAAACAGTAATTAACACTTAATATATATGCACATATAAGTGCAAGTTTATCGGATTCAATGCCACTTATTCTCTTGAGTGTTTTTTCTTCAAAGCGTACCAAGGGTAGTGCTTCTTGATTAGTTAAGAGAGGAAATTCATAAAAAGGGTAAATGTACTAAGAAGAGCCGTTTACTTCGGGGATAACCAATCAAATTATTTGGGGTGGAGGCTGACCAATCAAAATAATTAAAAGGGGTGGAGGCTGGTGTATATTGTTTTTACTTTCTTGATTTTTTAGACAAAACCAAAAAAAAAAAAATAATAAAATTTTCATCAGACAAGATAAAAAAAGTAATGATTAAAATACTCACAACCAATCAAAACTTATTAAAATCTTTGCAGTACTCTATCTACCCTCAATTCGGACCGCCAAACGTATATACTTTAGATGAAATAAATTGTCAACGAAGATAACAATTCACGATGAGGTATAGATAGCTTCTATTATGTGAAGTTCAGTTCAACTCACCTCCAGTAATATGATCTACTAGCTACAGTAAAAAGTGTCATTAGTGTGACTGGGAAAATAGCGTGGCTGGGCAAATACCATGGGTCACACTAATTTTGCTTTTTTAAATTCCGCAATAAGTCACACTAATTTCGCACATTCTGTTTATGACCAAAACCCAAAATTCTTGTGGCATGTAATAGGAGCATGGGGGGAAATGACGAAATCAAGCTCGGATTATACGATGCTGTTCTAATACTGTATTACACTAGCCTTCATAGTGTAAATGGAAATACAAATACGGAAATCCCCCCATTTTTCGTGAAGATTATTAAACAAATTCTTGCAAAACGAAAGATTTCACTGCTGTAATCATTGAACGGTTTTAGCAAGAATGGTAGAACATCATCATACAAATTGCTTAGCGAGAAAATAGAGCATGAACGGAGAAGGAGCAACCAACAGATGGTATTGAATAGCAACGTTTTTTATTAGTAATATTCACATAGTGAAAATAATAATGCACTTACAGAATTAACGCTATGAACAGATTCATCGTTACCAACGTGGTAGTTGAGTATCTAAGTTATATCACACAATAGCTGTGGTTGTTAATACACCTCACAACTCACGACCTAGATACGAAACATCCACATTCTAATTAAGTCCTCTGGTCTGAACATCAAAGGGTGAGCCCTCTCTATCTTATTAAAAAATCTGGTGAGACGCAAAACCCACGCTATTTTTGCACGAAACGATTATTGTGGCCTATACTAATTTCGCAGCGATATTATTAGTGTGGGTGCAGAATTACCGGAGCCCACACTAATTTCGATTTTCCATGCAAAATTTTGAGTGCGAAATTAGTATGGCCAACATTAATGACAACCTTTGCATTACTCTTCTAGGATCAGTTCTACTCTCTTGTCAGAGAAATCCCAATTTTCTTTGTGGGTATCGCATCAATCTGGTCGAACTGTGGCAAGAGCTCCTCTAGTTTACTCATCCCCATGATGAGTCACCCACCTAGAGGACTGTCAGCACATGTTTGGACACTGGAGCAAGAAAAAGATGTACATTTTCAATTATTAGAAGCTACTTGTTTTAGTGGAGTGATTGCAAACATCATAACAAACTCAGCGGTCAATGAACTGCATGCAATAGCGAACTTTGATACGTCCTACCTATACCGGTAGAAACGTTGTCGCCGTGAATTCGAGGTAAAGGAATCTCGGAGACAACATTGTTACCGATACATGCAAACGAGCTTGCACATAATTGATGTGGGAATAACGATGTCAGCAAGAGATAACCGTAAAACCTGCACGCGAACTGTTGACCCTATTTGGCATAGCATTAAAATGTTTTAAAGCAGAAGGACTTGATTACTATTGCGTAGGTGATTGGAATGGTGCAACACCTTGGCCAATGGATACAGATAGACGCGGTCACTTAATTGAAAAATCAATACTCATCGTAAAAACGACAACGTTGGGGGGAGTCTGTGTTCAGATTCTTTTCGTTCTCCGCTAAAACTGCCGCCAGCGCCACATGCCTCGAACTTCACATCCGCGTTTAGATTTTTCATACAGTACTCACAACAGCGGCGCGTTGCTCGTTTTGTTCGAAAGTCCAAACGAAAGCGAGTCCATGATACCACGAATCTGTAACATGACATCCAAATTTCAAGTAAGTACTCTGCAAAAATACTGACACAATGCAAGTCTCACGGTAAAGACGTCGCCGACAGTCGCACAAGCACTCGTTAAGAACTGGAGGAAGCCCAATCAATACTGCTCAATGCGAAACATGATAGGCGAAAACGTATAGGAGAACGACACCACTAAACAAAATAGCGGTCAATGTTAAAGGTTGAAGAAATTCACGTTCATGTACAGGAACGTATTTGGAAGCCATTTCTCCCTCATAGGCGTAAGCTGTCGAAAGTGTTCGGTCAAAGAAAATTGGTTGGCGATGATAAGACTCGCTGACAGTAACGTGTACTCCGTTGGTACCACTTATGAACGTAAAGAAATCTATTTCTCACCATACTCACGAGTTGTTTAATTTTGTTTTTTAACTTGAGGAAAACATAGCATAGACTGCGTATCGCCTTTTCATCGATCCGTTCTTTTTGCGATTGTCTAGCGGGTTTTTCATGTCCAACAGGCAAGCGGTAACGCGAACGTAAGTGCTGCAAAAAACTCCTGCTATGGGCTAGCAACGAGCAATCTGGTTACGGGTAGATATCCCCAAAAGACAACGAGCGAATGGTGTGCGAAGTGTCAAAGACTTAAAACCTTGTGCCGATATATATCCCAAGCGCAAGAACTTTGACGGCGCAAAGTAAGACTTGCCAGCAACCTGCCGACAATTCGCTAATACTGTAAACAGAAATTCTTGCCACGCAAAAAGTACAGTCAACTTTGGAAACAACAAGTGAGCCTTTGATACGACATCCTTGATCCACTTTGCCACGAAACACCTTCTCAATCTCTACCGTTTTACACTGGACGACTGAAAGTCAAGGAATATGGGACGAGACAAGCTCTACGACTGTCCGGCATTGATGCAACACACCTATCTCGTACTTCCTTACGATAAGGCAAATGTGGTGTCATTTGTGACGATGATAAAAGTTTGTTGGACTTGATTTCTTGCATAGGACTTTGGACTTTAGATAGTCAGTGGAAATAATCTTTTATTTTTTTATTGATTGCTATTTATAGGATATCAATGGCGAAGAGATGAACATTTGGCTTGTGTTTTGTGTTTCTTTTTTTTAAGATTTGATCAAGCGAGATTTCTTTGGAAAGAGGCGAGTAAATTTCGAGCTAGAGATGAAACGAGAGAAGTAGTTAGTACTGTGTGGTATCATGCTCGACCTTGCTGACGTACAGCCAACGATCCAATTTGCTTGGTGATCGTATTCGGTGGCGGATTGCCATCTGGAAAACTAATGGCGCTGCTATATGTGTGTTGACGATAGACCTGCATGTGGCAGTTGCTACTCTGCTGGAGCGCCAATGGAGGTACTGGACGCGATAATTGGAGCCGTTTTAGTAGAATTTTTATGCTTCTTTCTTGCTTGCGCTTCCAGTGTTGCAACACGTGTGAAGCAGTAAAGGGTGCTCACAGGCGAAAAGGTTGGATGATGCCGAGTCTTCATAGATTTCATTGCTGTCAATTGATCAATCTTGTATGCTTTGGAGCCTTCCTTATCCTCACTGATCTCAATTCGCTTTATCGTTTGATAAATTCGCCGCGACCGGTATCGAGTTTTGAACGATGCGATCAAATCCACGTCCATAGGTTGAAAGCAACGAGTTGTGTGAGGAGGCGACATCGTTACGATCACGTTGGATAAATATAAATCACCGCTGGTAGGTGATGGAGTATTGTCGAGGAACAACATAACATAACGTCCTTCAGCACGCATCTTGGCATCCAGATCACGCAACCAGCGGCGAAATAATGATGTTGTCATTTAAGTATTTCTGTTGTTTTCGTAGGAATAGTCCAAATCTTTCGCACCTGTTTTTGCCAAAACAACGTGGGCGAGCCGCACGACCGACGAACAACTCAGATCCATCGGCATTTGTGCAAATCGTGTTTGTTATACGTGTATTATCTGGCTTGAGCCCGAGTTTGCCATATGTTCAGATGTCTTCAGCGGGAGCTCTGGAGAAGAACAATCAACATTTGTCTATGTTGAACACGTTACTGTATTCGAAAAAATCGATAACTTCGAGAAGCTGACGCCGGCTTTCTTGAACAACATTTTGATCACCAGATTCCGCTTCTCCACGTTTGATCCGAAAACGCAAATTGTGACGACGCATGAGAGCAGACACCCATCCCACCGAGAACTTCAATGTATGTGCTGCCCCACCTTCATCCTCTTGAGTTTCTTATTCTTTTATGGCTAGAACCTTGTGGCTTTGGTTTACTTTTTTCTTCAACAAATTTGACCCATGCACTGAGTTTATCCTCAAGTTTTGGAGAGACTACCTTCAACGGCTTGCGTCGCTTACCATCGCCATACACAGTGCTCCTGATCGTTTTTGCTTTTAATTACATTGCTGGTATAGTATTGCGAGCGGGTGCCGCTCCGAGATTCAATTTCTGCAGAGCCCATGCTGATAACTCGGAGTGTTTATATTCGGGGCTGATTCACTCTTCTTAATCTGTTTGCGCTTCTCGACGATGGTCATCCATTTCATCATGTGATCTTGAAAGTGCAAATTTGTTTTGTGATATTTGAGATCTGTAAACTAATAAATTGAATACAGGTGATGCATTTTAGACGGTGTCCGAAGAGAGTGTACACAGTGTATATATTATGTATAGTTTAAGTAAAATTCTGGCTAAACTGTAACTTATCAATATATATATATGAAACCACGGTAATCTCTTTGGCCGGAATTTTATACGTCAGTTTCGTCGTGAATAACACCATCAAATTCTAACACTCCTTCCGAGATTACCGGGGCTTCAAATACATAACCCATCCACTCCGACTTAGTAATCATTCGCCCTTTTTCAGTCCATTGTCCCCACAACGAAAAATAGACACTTTAATCCAACTTTTTCTGGAAGTCCCACGTTTCTTGCCGCATGTATTGTCTTCGTAAGTTGATCTCCAATCATGTAACTACTTCACACATGCTTTAGCTCAACAATTTCTTTCTACGTGAAATCTTTTAAGAACATCAACTTGACATCGACATGCCTGGCGCTTGCTGCCCTAGCTTCGCTCTTTAAATGCTTAATTGCGGCTTAATTATCTTTTTTAGTATAATCGGCGTTCTTGGTTTTATTCCAATCTCCTAGAATTTGTTACGGCTGCCGCCGGTGGATAATGCCACCGTTTATTGCTCTTTGCAATTCCATCCGGCTATCACTCCATTTACAAAAATTACGTTAGTGCTAACACTTTTTCGATTCTCGCGATTAGCCGCAAAATCCACACTGTAACTTATAATCCGCAACTGGAGTTTCATCTCATCGACACAACGTAAAATTTAAGTTTAATTCTTTCGTGCCCTTCAGATATCTGTCCACACGTTTTGCCATTTAATAATCGCTCCGTCAAGGAGCATGCGTGGGCCTTGTTGCATGATGCACGGCAAACGATATGTCGGCCTCGGTTAGTGATATATCCAAAATAAGCTACCCACAAGTGACTGGAAATCTTTTATCGTCGGAATACCTCCACGTGAAATAGTTGGCAAAATTATTTAATTCTTCAATCGCTCCAAACTCGATATGGGCGTCTTCACGTCCTTTGGTTATTTCAAGCCAATTCATTCGAGCATTTCCATGATAATCATCTCCTCATCTAACGTATATCCCGCTTGAGGACTTCCATTATCCTTTTTCGAAGAAACTTCTCTACAGCCCCCAAGTCTTTAAGCTCCAATATCTTCATTTCTTGAAAACAATTCATCAACCAGCATCCCGTAACCAACCGATCGTCCCCACAAACGCCAACCCCTGTAGCTCTCGTTGGTTTACTTGCACAAACACAATTACACCTGCTATATTCGTCGAAGTTTCCCGCAGTAACTACCACCACAATCTTCCAGCTCGTTTCAATTCATAGAGATTTCGTCTTAACTTCAAAAATAGTTATTTTGAGCCTGTTACTGTCAATTCTCGTAACGTTTGGTTTGCTATCTCCATACCCTCAGGTAGCTACAAATATATATCGTAATCTTCTTTGGTATTGGCTTTCGGATATGCGGTGGGCACATCCCCATGCCTTTCCGGTACGTTTCACACAATAGCTATAATCAGGATCACATTCTTATTATTATTTCCATAACAGTAGATAACGTAACGGAACAATCCTCACCAAAACCCTGCTTGTCTCCACGGGCTACTTATCTTGCCTTGTACCTTTCCACAGTGCTTAAGTTTTGTGTTGTATACCCGCTTAGTGGACTTCCATCACTTTGCTTGACTATGTCCCATGTCTCCAAATCTTGTAAAGACCTTTTCCGCTGCCGCCCACTTGTCAGAGTGGCTCCCTCGATGAGCTTCAAAATAGCTTCTGGGATCAGGCACGGCAGCAACTTTTCCATTGTCTACGCAATTCACATCTCAGACTGCAAACGCAAAAAATCCAGTCGTTTATTAGTATATCTTCACAGTGTCCTTCCGCTAAAATCTTTGCCACTCGAAATATTGCTTGTTTTGCTCTGTTCCAAGGCCGCTGCCTTGGGATTCTTTTGTATCTCTCTCGCCGACTTCCTTTGTGATACTTCTCTGGTTGTCCTATTACCATCGGCTCTATTCGTAATCTCCTTCGAAACGGTATTCTCCTCTTCACTCTGCTCAGACAATTCTATATTTTAAACTGCTTCCTGTTCAATCGCACGAACTAGCTTCTCATCGTCTTTTCACTTATGGTTTGCACTAGATGAACGTACTGTGTAGTTGTAACCACCCTGTCTTGTACAAGCAATACCTTGTACCTTTTTGGCTCATCGTTCTTTCCTTAAGTTAGCGCCTTCTCCGCATGCTTTCCAAGCGACTTCCATTTAGCGTCACGCCACACCATGCAAAGTGACTCAAAAAATATTATAGCCATAACATTTGCTGGTTTCTTCGTTAATGTTTGGATAGGTGAAATTTTCCTGTGATTCTCTTATGTCGGACTTGGATATAAAATTTAGCTTGCATACTTCGTAGCCTCAGACCAAAAACATTAACGGCACTCCGGATCCAAATATCATACATCTTCCTGTTGGAAATAGTCCTATTCATTATTTCATCCTTTCCATTTAAGGCTTGGCTTCCGCTTCCATAACTTGTCGTCTAACTCCAGATCATTTACAAAATAAATCCACTTCGTATATTCCCCACCGCCATCTGTTTTTAGAATGTGAATCCTGCAAGTAAATTCTCCTTCAAACCAAGAAAATGCTAAAACTTCTTCGCCACCTGGTCCTTTGTCTTGGCAGGAAAACCTGGCACGTAATTCGAGAAATGATCAACAAAAACTACCAAATTACGATTTCCACGGCGGTCCCTAGTCGTTATCGACCCCTTCAAGTCACTAAAAATCACGCTACCAAATCTGCCGATTGGCCCGTTCTGCCCACCGACTTTTTTCTTGGCTGTTTTGTTCTCGTAGCCTTACCTTCGCGCAGGTAAGACAGTTTGGTCTTCGTCTGTCTGTCCGTTTTATCCCTGACGCGGGGTCTTTCGCTAATTTCTCCACGGTATCATATGCCAAATGGCCCACGTGCTAGTGAAAATGATGTAGTGTTTCTTCTTAATACATCATCACTGTCATCCTCTTCCATCACCATATTCGTAAATTTTGTAGGACACATAATTCTTTCACTAACTTTTTAGCAGTAAATCCCTTCCACATCGAAAAGAAAACCGTTTCCTTGCATCGTTTTTGTCATTCGTCTATTGGTCTCTAATGTACATCCCTTCTTTCGTTGGCAATCAAGAGAAATAAGTTTTTTGCAAAACTTGGCACGTTATACGCCTCCGTTAGCACGATAGTCGACAATTCTGTCTTCAAAAATATGATGTCAACTTTTGAAACCTTGAGGCCCTCTTCATCTGCCAATAAATGGTCTTCATTATCACCACACTCCCTTGCACCTTCAATGAAGTCTTCACTTGACACGAGGTGACCACTTGCACCACTGTCAATTAACCAAATGTCATCATTCGCTAAATCATTTTTTCTTGAAAATTAGAGTTTTCCCTTTCCACTCTTAAAGGTCGATAGCACGAAATTCTTGTCTTCATTTCTATCGCTTTTCGTCCGTCCTTTACGTTCGAAGCGTTTTTTTTTTTCTTTTCTTTCACCTTGTCGACAATAGCTTCTATGTCCTCTCATGCCACATCCAACACGTTCTTCTTCTTGCGCTCATTCACAAAATTTACAATGCTTCTTGAAGGTTTCTTGTACTGCACAATGTCATTCTTGGGCCCACGCGACGAGCTCCTGCACGTGCACAATATGATCTATGCGCTACGGGTATCGGATCATCAGACCCATTTTTAAACTGGGTGCTGAATACTTCACTATATTTTTCCACAATTACGAGCTGAAGCCACCCAATAGAGAAAGTATTGTATGTCCTTTACGGCGGCAAACAAAACAGCATCTTGTTGATGCGAAATGCTTACTTTAAACGCGGGAAGCATCTGATCGAATACGAAATATAAATTTCTGCGAAATCTGCCACCACGTCGTAATATTTGTCTGGAAATAATTGGCCGCTACCCCTTCCAAGTGCCCACTTAATTTGTTATCCTCACATGCCCGATGTCGGCATGTGAGATAACCCGTCCAGTAGGGCGCCCCGAACCTACTGGTTGTTGACGTTTTTTGCATCAACAGAGGGTTTCCCCTGTTGATGTCGCTTGCCAGCGGACTGTCCAGTCCGCTGACTGCCTGGCGCCGGACGCGGCGCCATACATTCATGGGCGTAATGGCCCATCTTCGCGCATCGATTGCAGCGAAGGAACTTCTTGTTCTTCGGTTGCCTCGGAGTCGAGGCAACTGCAACCGATAGGTCCATAGGTTTTGGACCTCCTCCGCCCGCGCTCTGGCGCGGGTGTTGGTGTCTCGGGACGAAGTGTGAACTTCGTCTCGATTGGAAGTTTTGGTTAGTATTAACATGCTGCATTGGCGGCATGTTAAAGTCGAAAGGCGCTTGCGCTTTTCGACTAACCCCAGCATGCGCTGCTGATTGACGCATGCTGAATTCCTCCCGGATGCTTTGGTCTATAGCATCCCTCAGAGTCTTTGGGGGAACCCGATAAAGACTCTGTTTGATGGGACCGTCATTCAGTCCCTTCATGAAGGCGGTGACCTGCATGGCAGGGGGCACCGGCTCGTATACAATATTTGATAACAAATATTGTATTTTCTGAGCGTACGCATGTAGGCTCAGTTTGCCCTGCCTGAGTTCCATGAACTCTTCACGGCAGCTAAGCTCCATTTCTGGAGCTTCGAAGTTGAGCTTTAGCTCAGCTTTTAAGTCCTGATAAGTCAGGAACGCAGATCCATCAGTGGATCTGCGGCTCATCGCCCATGCCCTGGCGCGACCGCCTAGGCATGTGGTGGCGAAATAAGCTTGTGAACGCGGGTCCACAATCTTTTGCGCAGAGAGGGCATCTTCCACCTCTGCGAACCACCTACGAAGGGGTTCACCCCCTTCGCCAGTAAAGGGCGGAATCCGCGCCTTTACTACTTCAACGCTCGCACTAGGTGCGGGCGCTGGTGTTGCCGCCGCCGTTTGGGAGCGCAATATTGCATTGCGCACCTGAGGGTCGACATACATTTTCTTGAAACGGGAAACCGTTTCTAAGCATCCTCCGAGGTTTTACCACGGAGGAGAGTGAAGATTTCGGGCCCTATGGTCCGAATCATCTCGGTCACTGTGGTCACAGCACTCGGTGACCAGCTAGGGAAGTTTTCCCTAACTAAATCTTGCGCGAGCTGACGCTCACGCTCACGTTCACTGGCTGTTGCCATGACAGCCAGCGGCTCTTAAACCTTCGTTCCGCTAGTTAACTAGCGGAACGCGTCAACAGTGGTCGTTTAGACGGACCACAAAGTGCTACCAGGTGTAACAGGGCTACTGTTACGCGGCTTACACTGTAAGATTGCAGTGAGGAAGCGTGCAATTTGTGTAGGACCAAATGTAAATTTGGTCCTCCTTAGTTTACCTTAGATAAACTTTAATAAAGACTAATTAGTGTATTAATTAATCTATCACTTAAGTATATATATATATATATATACCTAAGGCTACTTGAGTACTAGAAGGTAAGTTTAAGAGTGAATATATTTATGAATGGTTAAGAGCTAACTAGTATAATTAGACCTAGACTAATCATAGTAACATGTAGTATAAAACTGGTCTGAATGATATTTCTATCATTAGATTACTTGTTAGATTCGATAATGATATCAGAATCTGTTCTCAAAGTGGATTATAACAACTTATAATCCAATATTCACATTTCAGACATTAAGTCTGAAATTGAACTGTGATATTTCTACTTAAATATCACTTATGTAATGGCACCCCATTACACCTACGGTTTAGCTGAAACTGTGACGCTCTGTATTTCGCTTTTGTTAAGGGTAACGCTTTCAAGTTTTCTGTATTTGGCGTAAAGATCAATACATGATTGTTGTTGGCAGCGTTGGCGCGACGCTGGGTACACCCAATCCGATCTTGCAGCTTCGCCAGAAAACGAATGGGATCTTTGGACTGCGATCTACGTGTATCAACAGGCAAAGTCTATGCCAAAGTCTCCTTAAAGAAACGGATGATCACTCCACCTTTGGTCATTTTGATATTTAAGCATGTATGCACGAGCCTAAGAATACGAGAATAGCGAGACAACTCGTGACGTACTAACTGAAAATAGCGCCACACTTTTGGTAATTTAGAAGTCCGAGACTAAAGTTTCCCAAGCGCTCAAGCTGCCAACAGTACCCAAGGTTTAGCTTGACACCTTGAATGATAACTTGAGTGCGTTCGCACAACGACAGAGTACTTATGACACTGTCAGTTGAAATGTCGGTTCTATTTTGTACGTGATAGCGTAGATTGATATAAATGAGAGGAGCTGGCTGAGGTATTATAAAAAATATCTGTATCGTTATGAGGCTCACAAAAAAATGTACGCCAATAGTTTTGGCGATAACACTGGTGAGAAGACGTAGTAAGAGTCAACACTAGTTGTATTTTCGTGTGTGCTCATTTTTGAAGCAACAGGTTGTACATGCTGATGCATTGGGAAGCCAAAGCGCGTATCCTTCAAAGGTTCAGCTCCTTGACGGTGACCTTGATCATGCCCGTGACTTTGACCATGATTGCTGCTGTGACAATGCTCTTGACTATAAAGAGGGCTGTGATCTGCACTGCCTTCGCTTATAAATTCGGTTTGCTCGACTCCAACATAATTCAGATCAGTTACCTGAGGCTTTGAAATCAGCACGGATAAATACTTATCGAGTTGTACATATCTTTGGTATGGTGAAGCACACGCTGTGCGTCAGCCAAAGATGCAGCTTCCAGGTGTGTTGTGGCATTTATATCGCCCGCATGATGCCAAATGTTCTACTGAGAAATACTCTCAACGCCTGGTACCATTGTTCGCACATCTTGTAAAGTTGCATTGACCAATGCTTCCAGCTCTTGTGGTGCACATTGCAGTAGTTGGCGTGCTGTGTCCCGTAGTAGAGAAAACATGCTACCCAAAATTTTGGAAATAAATTAGTGCTGAGGAGATGGAGTCAGCTACGTACCACTCGTACAATTGATCAGCACTGAAGAAATGATTACGCCCACACTGCCCAGCGTATCGGCTAAGACATGAAGAAACACACCATAAATATTGCTGTTACTCCTATGGTCACCACTTTTGGAGGCATTTTCGCCGTGAGTCTGGTAGCAATTGTTTCTGTGACTGTTTCCATGGCCACTATGGCATCCTATAGCGAGCTTTGAATCGTCTCTGTGACTATAACTGCGACCATGTACATGATCGGGAAAAAAGAATAGACCAACTAAATTCACAACTAAGCCATCTCTTGACGTGAGCAGCAAATGGTCTGTTGTGACCTCTGGTGGATCCATGAAGCGAGACGCAGCTTCACTCAAGACGTGAAAAGACACAACAAGCAGCAATAGAGAATTCAAAAATCCAGACAGAACCTCCCCACGTCTATAGCCGTACATGCAAGCAGAAACTGACCTATATAAGATGCCACGAGACCGATCACGAGCGCACCATTGTCAAATAACATGTGTCCAGCATCGTCTATGAGTCCGAGTGAATATGTGTAAAAACCAGCACCAACTTCCACAATCATAAAGACAACATTAACCAACAAGAAGATCAGAATCTCGCGCGAGACGCACCGGGACCATAACGCGGCAAAAACTGGGTCACTCCTGACAGCATGTTACTCTTCGAGAGATTACCAGAGTTCGATCGATACGCTTCTAAATAATATTCGCTATCAGTGTCGCCTGCGTAAAATACACCAATACGCCTCGAATGCCTCAAAAATATATAAAGCATTGGGCAGCATGTCAATGCACTAAGAGCAGCATGCAACCTATGCTGGTGTGGTAAAGCGATCAGAAAATGTTGAGAATGAAGTGGACCACACATGACCGATGATTGGTGACGATGGAACACCCATCAACATATGACGGTCGATGGGTGGGAAAGGCCGATCACAGTTACGATGAAAAGGTGGCAGACAACGGGTATTCACGATGTGAAGAAATCAGCCAAGTACTGTCATTACGCCCAGTCCCAGACACTGATGGATCGATGGAGATCACGATCGTTATCACAATTACTAAGTGGAGTTCCCGTGGATGTAAAACGAGGTGAGCAACTGTTGACATGATGTGTCAGGGACAGCCATCTAGCCGATCTATAAACGGTGTAGTTGTTGAAGTTGAACATGACACGAAGTTTCGGCCCGATCGGCCGATTATGCCCAAAAAATGAAGATCAGATGTGGAATGAAGTCGGGCATGTGGAATAGCGGGTTGTGTGAGTGATAATGACCGATGGGCTTGTCCGAGGATGACGTGACAAGGCCTGATCAGACCTGATCAGCCGAGATCGGTGTTGTATGGTTGCCCCGACAGGGTATGAAGAACGGAGGTATGGCTGGGCAGATGAATAAAGTCGTTGCGATGGTGACCCAGAGCGTTCCCGAGGTGATCAAGGGCTGATCGCCCTGATCACTGCCTGATCACTCGGCTGATCGCTATGCCGATCGTGATCGGGGCTGATCAGCCTCAAACCGGCGTTCAAACGCGAAGGCAAGGGGAGTTCTCGGTTAAGTCGGGCTGGATACGAAGTGGACAAGCGTCAGAAGGGCAGATCTCAAGTGGTTTCAAAGTCGTTTATCGAAGATCGGGATGGGTTGAAGATCTTTATAGGAGTCGGGTCGTGATCAGGGCAGAAGTGGTACAGATCAGCTTGAAGGTGCAGCCAGGATGGGCAAGGTGGTGCTATGCAACCGTGCGACGAAGTAAATAGGTTCGAAGTATAAATCAGGCATGAGTTGGTGTATGGTACACAGGTATAGGACATTGCATATATAATAACAGGTTTAGATTTTCCCCCTAAGCAAAGAGTCGCTCCGCCACGTGTTGCGGTCATTGGGAGCACAGGGTTGATTAGTCCCCTCTTGCTCAACTAATTCCCGGTTAAGACGCGCTTAGACGCATTTTGGCTTACCGGAAGACCCCCGACGGGTTTGTTTTAGGTGATCGAACCTCACCCTCAACGCACACGTGTTTGGAACACGTCAATAATATTGGAAAAGGTTTTGTGGAGATAACGTTTGTGGATTACTGTGGAAGATCGTGGTTTGATCGCGTTTTCTTGGTTTCTTATTATCTCTCTCTCATTGGCTGGCCTGATCGGACGAACTTTCCCGATCAGTGCCTAGATACTGATTAAGTATCGACCCCAACCCGTTCTCCGGTGAAGATTTCCACCCGAGGACACCCCCCGTCTCGAGAAGGTCATCCCCTCCGACCTGATCAAGATCATCGTTTTCGTCACCGAGTCCACCTAAGTGAGTGTAACCACCCCCGATCAACGGGTACACAAGGTGAGATGAAGATAAACATAGATCCTGACGCGCATGAAGACCGGCCAGATGACCGGGAGGATCAGATCAGTCACCACAATGGTGATTCATCTGATTCTGATGCTGATCAGGATCAACGGAGTACCCCCTCCGATAGTTGGTCGTCCGGGCCAGTGGGAATCCGGATTCCACCCAAGACTTCGGTCATGGATTTGGAAATCGGCTCCACCACACTGGTGGCTCATCCTTAGAATTGTTGACTTGCTTGCTGCTGCCCCGGACGAATAAGACCACAAGAAGAAATGTGTCGTCGCAATTTCTTCCTTAGAATACTAGTGCGGGTCCGATTTTGGGTTGCTCCTGTGCCAATCCTGGAGGGAATATATCCTTGTGTCCTGGTTAGCATTTCAGTGGAATCAACAAAAGCAGGCTGGATATCTTGGATTTGCTCCGTAAAATATCCACCTTTCTGTATATATTCAGTGAATCAACAAAACAGCTCGTATTTTTAAATTGCTCCGTAACCATCCACTTTCGTTTATACTAAAAATGTGAGAAATGTTGCAGCATGGAAGAGCCGTGGGCGTACGGTAGCTTGACCTCAAGCGCCTCTTGAAAATTCTCCACTCAGTGACCAGAAGCCCGGACGCCTGCTCGATGCGAATCCTAAGTTGGCTTAGAAAAAACTAAAATTATCTTTCGAAAAGTCCATTCCATCATGTGCAGAATATGGAGTGAGGACACACTCACTAATTGGATACGCGTTTTTACCGACAAGGTATATTCCCAACGGAAACTGGGCGACCTTTGGCTAAGATCGGACACTTGATGCGCGCGCGAGTCATTCGTCCCGCCTGGACATTGTATTGCGACGGACGTAAATCTGCATAGGTGGTCACAAGAAGAGCTTGAATGCTCAAACTTACGATTGGTAGTGTCCAGAGAAGTAAGAGGTGATGTGATCGGCGTCTTCCTTTCCGGTCGTTTAATTCGGCATAGCCAGCCGTCTAAGGCTCCTGCACATCCCTGCAAAGAACCATGACTGCTTATATCCGCAAAATATACGCTGCGGCCGTAGTGCATCTTCAGCTTGATGAAATTTTAGGCTGAGATAATGTATTTTTTGTGATGGCAGTAAGTCCCAAATGAATATAGCGGTAGAAAGTAGGGACGCTGACGCATGCAACGCCTGAAATATCGTCGTATAATCCACCAGCGAGCCAGCGAATCGTAGAGTGAATTACCCACTTCAATCTTGATGCACAGGGACTAGTGGAGTGCATGGAAATGCGGCTGGGGCAGTTGGGCCAGTTGGTTGAAAGCCGGTAGAGACATTTGATAGCGACGTTTGAAGCGACCGCGGTGTACTAATACGCATGAACCACGCAAAGTGGCCCGATATTTTTAGCTCTGTGCTCGTTCATTTCTTGCAAGTACGCGAGCGCATTGAGCGAGATTATCAGTTTATCGTCGTCGAGCCGCCGGAGCCTCATTGCGACCTGCTATAAAGGACTATGTCAGTTCGAACTTAATGGGGGAAAAGTCAGATCAAAAGTTGTGTCTTATTTTCGGGACTTGGGACTATCCCGGGGTCCCGTCCCGGGACATTTTGTTAGAATAGCCCTTATTTTCGGGATATGGGAGCGTTTTAAAAGAACGCCCCTAAGACTTTCGTCAATTTTGATTGGTTTGATGACAAGTAAGACCGCGTTTATTGTAAGTGGAAGAAAACCTGTTATTTTAGATAATGTTTTTGCCCAATAATCAGTATGCACCGGCGTACATCTAATACTCGGCTAGATACGAAATATCTCAGGATATTGGACAGAACAAAGCTTAGCCCGACCACTAAAATGCTATACGACATGGTATCGATATTCACGGGTTTTTACCCTTGTGGGCTTACTCGTCGCTCAAAGGATTGAATATTGTAAGTTAGGTTTTTTAAAGATCTTTCTCTGACATGGCATGATTGATTTCGTATATATTTACACCAATTATGAAAAGATGAGACAGGCCAAAGTAATTATAAACCCTATCACGAATAAACTGCCCATGATCGTTAGAACCATTTCACGATTCTCCATCACTGCCTTAGCCACGCGAAAAAAGACATTCCGCTTCGCCTGTATTGAGGGATTCGTATTCAAAATTGCCTTTGCTTCACGGACACTAGGAGTACTCGCAACCGCTTTCACTAGACTCGGATTTTTCTGTATCAATTCCACCGCATGCGGGATTTCTTTTTCCAGCTCCTTCGACTTAGTCAACGAATGGCTTACTTCTACAGCCTCGGAGATTAGCTGTGACTTTGAAATACTCTTCCCGAGCGATGCAGTAGGCATAGAAGCAGTTGCAGCCTCGACAACTTGTTTGCTGAGCGCCGGCTTTTGCTTCATTAGCGATGCTGTAATCTTAGAATCCCCTAGAACATCTGAAGTCACTTTGGTGACCGGTGTCCGCTTCTCATCTTTAGCGTCGATCGACTTCGTGTGGATCGTTGAGGTCACGTGCGTCGGTGTTCCCTACAGTTCCAATTCTAGCAGTATGAATGGCGTAACTGAGGTGGGAGCTACACGTGGCGATAGCGAAGAACAAAGAGCAGAGCGAAATGGCGCTGGCGTCTACTCATATTAAAACTGGGGTTGCGGAGGGACGTGAACGTTTCGTCTAGTTTGCTCTCTCTTTGCGAGAAAAATCAACACTGAAGCTATGTAGAGAAAACGCAGTCGAATTTCGACACTGCAAGAAGCGTCAGATGTTGCAATATCGCTCAATTGTGTGCTGTAATCACTTGTATCTAGGGCTCAAACCCGCGGGTTTTGGTGCGGGTTGAGGTCGACCCGCAGCCCAGCCTGCGGGTTGCGGGCTGTTTGGGTTAGTGTGTTGCACATTGCTGGTAAAGGAAGGAAGGCGTGGATTCTCTTGTGGTAGGATATTATCTCCTCCACTGTGAGAGGGTTTACTTACATCCGTCTGCACGAGGTAGATGTGGTGTGGGAAGCTCCTCAAAGTTTGAGGTGAAAAAAATGCGAGGGTGGCTAAAGAATATAAATGTTATACTAATCATAGATTGTGCTAATTGTCCAATCTGCGGTTTAGTAATTGAGGCAGCGAGCTCTTGGTAAAACCCTTGTTCTGCAAGATGAGTGCGTCTGCTTGCTACAACATAGAATAATATTTACAAATGTTAGTCACCTAAATGCCAATACACGCTCATATTCGAACGACCTCTGTAGTAAACACCATTCCAGAGGAAATCTTTCGTCTTTGTTTTTTTATTATGTTTTCCACGCAGTTACGTTGCCCTTCCTTTCTTCAGTACGAGCTGTGCTGCATCACTCTTTTATCTTGTAGTGACAAAGAGGGCGCCGGACCGCCCCCACCAACTGTGGGTTGTTAATGGTAAAATTCCAATTTACCCTTACTGTGGGTTATGTGTGGGCTGCGGGTTGGGCTCAGGTCAACCCGCAACCCAAACCGCGCGGGTTGAGCGCGGGTTTTGCGGTGCGGGCTGGGCTTGGGTTTGAGCCCTAGACAGCCGCAGCATTACTGCCGGAGCGTACGCAGAATTGGCGTCCACACCCTGTACCAATCAAACGGTACCATATACCAGTTACAAGCGACGCTAAGAACTCTCGACTTCTTCGCACTTGCTCAACTTCTTTTTACTCGCTCAGAACAATATCAATATTGTTCTGAGTGAGAAGGAAGAAGTCTAAGGTATAAAGGTATGACAAACACGCAAAAACAGTGAAAAATACACAGGGCAGTCAGAAACACACAGGTATCACACAGGAGACAAAGCTGTAAGGTAAGCAGAGGTACCTACCGAGGACACTTGGCGTATGAATTAAAAATATATATAACATGCAATACTTAACTATAAATCCAGTCATTAAACCTTGACGTTGTAAGGTACAGTACCATTATTTTGGCGATTGCCCAGATTTTCCAGATAACAGATGGAACAAAACTATGGCTGCATTCGAAGAAAACTTCATCACAAAAACTATCCGACTTCAAAGAGAGAACTACAGTCTCTCGTAAAAGCATTAGAATTTGCAGATGAAGCAAGCGTTTACAAGGAGGTTCCGTAGAAGTAATAGCAACCATCTTCATCTCGGTTAGAAGACTGCACCGAAAAGTGCAACTGCAAACACAAGTTGGTACAGTGGGCCACTGTCTCTTTTACCCTCATGTCCGTTCTGTGCATTTGCACGGTATTCATTCCCCTAAGGCCCTTGTTCAACGCTTTACTGTACCGAAACAAGGGTTAGGGTTATGTAATTCCGGACACTGTCCATGTACATTACATACCAACCTGCACCACACATTATATGAGCATGCGCGCTGTACTACATGTATTGATGTCTAAGGGCTGTGCATCGTGTAATTATCGATTTCACTTGTGTCGTGCCGAAGGCTTCGGGTGAGGACTCGCAGCATACGCACAATCTACTATTATACTGCTATCTCTATTATGTATATTACTTCATACATGATTTCGGTACAAATGTGCTCTTTTCAGAACACCTCATGGAGGTGTTCCGGAATACCACGATCTCGGAACACCAATGTGCCAAACACCAATTTTTTTTGTCCAATCATGTGTCACTAATTTTCAGTACAGAACGCCATTCCGGCACTTGAACAAGGGCCTAAACCATCCATTACCGTACCCTCCCCTCAATTGCCAATCTCTGACAAACTGCGGCGTAGGTAGTGACTACCATGTAATCTGCAAACTGTTAGCAGTAGGTACAAATTCCAGCTTAAGCACACCATCTTGAATCGCAACTTGCACAAAGTGGTAGCGCAGATCAATGTGTTAAGCTCGCGACTGGTACCCAGTGTGCTCTGCTATTGATACCGCGGATTGATTATCAATATTCACATAAGTCGCTGGTAACGGAACCATACCAAGGTCCTTAACCCAATTGCGAAGCCACATTGTTTCTTGCGCTGCAAATAACAAAGCCTTTTACTCTGCTTCAGCTGATGAAAACGCAACGGTTCTTTGTCGCTTGGACTTGTAGCCTTCAGGAGCGCCGCAAAGATTCACTAGTAATCCAGACGTGTGTTGGAGTAAATGGCTTGTCTCAGTACATTTACCCTTGTATAAGAAGTACATCCTTTTTCTAATAAAGAAGCATTACCCTTGGTACCCTTTGAAGAATAATCGCACAAGAGGATTAGTGGCATTAAATCCGCTACACTTGCATTTATATGTGCATATTTTCATAAAGTGTTAATGTTAGTTCGTATTTTGCCACCAAGCCCCCTCAACCTATCTACGGTTGAGAAGGGATCCGAACTTAGCACTACTTGCAACGGAGCAAAACTTAACGCCTATGACTGCGACAGGCCCAGAGCCTGATCCACCAGACAAGGGTGGAACACTTCCTACGCCTCTACCTACCGAGGGGGAGGCGCCGACACTAACGGAGCCGCCGGATAGTAACAACTCCCAAAGCTGTGGGAACGATTCGACCGGCAGTTCATCACCCATCAACCAAGAACTGGTATCAGAACCGGTAATACTGGTTGAAGAAAACACGCGCTCTAGTGGGTCCAACTCTAAGGGCCCGCAATCAATGAACAAAAACAGGCCAAAAGGGTGAGTTTCCACTAAAAGTCCAGTAGTGGATATGGCTACAACACTTAAAATAGCGTTTGATAACGCTAAAAACCCGAAGCCGCGTGTACAGGTGTGAATTCAGCTAATGCAGGAAATTTTCACGCATATTTACGTCACAGCCAAAGGCCCCGCTTCAAAATTATCGCAAGCCTCTCAGCGCCTCCCCAAACTTAAGAAAGGAGAATCTGAGCGACTCATTGATCTGTTTGAATAGTTAGTGATTATTCAACAGCTAGACTGGGCAGTATGGAGTCAAAGGGTGGTGGGAGCGGCTTTTAGTGCCCAGCGTTCCAACCACACATTTGAAGGAATATTGAGGAAAGTTCTAGGGCAAGAAGCCGTGCAATCAGTAGGTAAAACTCCCCCACCTCTCACAGGTTGGGCAGCCAAACTTACTGGAAGAACTACTGTCGATACACCGGAGAAGCTTATAAAGAAGCCATTCCTGTTTAAGAAGGAGGTATATAAAGCTTCAGAAATTACAAGTCTGAGGAAAGTATGTGAGCAGGAGTATAGTAAATATGCTCCTGACAAACCCAGGCAAGGAACGGATCAGGAATGGAGAATCATTCAAGCGCTTATAGAAGGCAATATTTTGGCAAAGCAGTTGCCAATGTTTGTCAAAAGAATTATGCCCCTGGAGGAGCAAGTTAGGCTTTTTCAAACTATCCAGGCGCAGGTTGAAAGATGTCTCATTATGGATTTGAAGGGAGAAAGTCCAATCCGGGAGGCCTTTCTGAGCACACGCAGTATCCAGGAATGTATTGCAACGGCAGCCACAACCCGTGGAACTGGTACATCTGAATTGTGGGCAATGGTAGCACAAATTTAAACCATTAGCTACAACTCAACTAATCACTCGCTATATTTTCATTTTTGTACACGTGAAATCGCAGAAAAATTTGTAGGCATCAAGGTTCCATTCCTTAGGCATGAACATTCACTGGTCAATTTACACTCCAGACGGAAAACGACGACGGAGTCGGCGTGGAATCGACAGGTCGATAGGAATTGAGAGGTTTACCCCCCCCCCCGGGGTTACTACTCCTGTATTTTGAAAAATATGTCTCGTACTATGGATTTGATGGGATTGTATGGAATATTAAAGTTCATATTGAAAGTTCCTTTTCGGATGGAAGATTTGGACAAAGGTGGACCTTTCTCCGGCACCTCCACTTCGTGGGAATAGATTTTCACTACGGAGGAATGTCCGAAGACTTTGGTTGGTATTATAAGATTGAATTGGTGTCAGACTATGCTAATACGGGAGCACCCTAAAATGAAAAGACGTCGGCAGTGCTTGCGGTGCGGCAAAGCCGGCCACCCTATGAGGGCGTGCAAAGAGTCATTGGAAGATTTGCTCAAGTCGGGAAGTATCGTGGTAATTGTGGAAGATATGAACAAGATTGAAATTCCTCAGTCTACGTTCAGAAGTATGGAAGAATTACGTAAGGACGTAGTGGACAAGCGGATTTTAATGGAAAAGGCGTCTCAGGTAGTCACCTCAGAACAGACTCCAGACGAGCAAACAAACAAGGAAGGCACCGATACGTCTCAACAGAAGGATCAACCGGCGCCAGTCATAAAACAATCAGTACAACCTACAGAGTCTGAAGAACATCCCTCCCAGACGGTAGTGACTACTATAAACAATAAACCTCAACCGAACACGAAGACTGATTCTCGAAATGCACCGGTGGAACTGAAGAAAGGACGGACAGAATGGATTTAAGTGCATTCACATCGGGTGAAGCCATTGGTATTATCGCCGCCAGCCTCACCTCAGGCATCAACGGAGGCAACGAAGTCAGAAAGGAGAGTCAACAGATCACGACCGGAAGACGAACCACTCTCGGATGTAAAGGCACACCCACAGGGACAGATAATTGGACGCGCAGTCCAGGCGTTCAGAGGTCGCAATACGATCACAACTCCAATGACGCCTACTAAGGCCACACGGAAAGTGGTTCAATAGCCGAAGGTAAAGTCACCTTCGAATAATAAAAGCAAGGTCCAGAATGAATTAATGATTTCGGAAGCCAAATTAAAGGCAGATTTGGATCACTTACTACGTCAGGTTGACAAGGTGGAGGGACCGCTTCAATTGTATCCACTATTGAGTACAACCCCCATCCAACCATTAAGCGATGTAATTGCACTTACAGATGCAGAAAGGCTGATGGGTGTTAAACGAACCGCGACTCCGACGACGGGCAATTGCCAGGTGTATGCTATCAGTCAAGCATATGCCCCAACACAGTTTATGCCTTTGCGAACGGATTTACTAGAGCAGTTAACGATTAAAATTAAAGATGGCTGTTATACCCGGGCACTCATTGACGTTGATGCCAAATTTCCAGCGGGTATCAGAAAACAAACGCTGTTAGCCCTGGGCCGTGGATATGACAAAATTTCAGCCAAGGCGTCTAAAAGTGAATTTCATTAATATTTGAAGGAATTTGCAAAAAGTGGTTCAAGTATTAAGGATTTGGTTCCTGCCACGGCTTGGGGAAGTAATGATACCCTAGCCTGTATTAGTACTTTATTGCTAAGGGACATTTTTGTCATCAGCACACAACTGGATATTGAGATGTCGGATGTAATTCTTTTCGCACCGGAGACTAGAATACGCAACAATAAGAGTTATCTAGCGAGTGGAGAGTACCCAATTTCACTCAAAACGTGTGTGGAAACAGTAGTAAAGATGAAAGAAGAAGCTATTCGGGGAACAAGGAATTTACCAATATTACTACATTTTGATGCGGCTCATTACTCGGCCTACTTACATGGGACAAGAGTACAGGATTCCACACCACCAAGTGGGGAGGATGTGGACATGGAAGACATATACGAATACAGTGAAGCGGACGAAGACTTTGATGATGTAATGTCCCCAGATGGTGGGCAGTCCAGTAGCGGTGACGTAGAAATGCGCGATTCCGGGAACAGTCAGACAGTGGATTCTGGGGAAACGGAGGAATCAGAACTCACATCCATTCAGTCCAGTAAATTATCGAATTATGGCTCTCATTCGCCGTGGGACCCCGATAATTGGGATGGGAATCTGGATGAGTTATTGGAACGGTTAAGGGGTCCCACGATACACCATGCCCTAAAACTCGAAATCGAACAAATCATATTGACACATGAGTTTCGAATGTTGGAAGTATGACACTTTTTATCGGAAACGGCGACTAGGTTATCGCTTTCGGACCAGGAGTCGCTCTTACAGGCGGACCTAAATAATATCAGGGAACGCGAATGGTATATCCAACAATATCAAATCTCTGAACCGATTCTCTACCAGTGGTATCATAAGGTCTGGAGGGAACAGACAGATGAAGAGGAAATATTGTTGTTAGGTTCTTCGAAAAAAGCAGCGCTTCATGAGGGATCACGAATTTTACATATGTTCAAATCCTTTGAGGGAGTGGCATATTTACCAGACAGTATGGCATCGGAAGTATTAATTGCCTTAACCGCGGCTTGACGGGATCAATGCTGGTGTGCCATGATTGATAGAGGAAAGCGTTCTGGTGTGGAAAATCTCTCAGTATTGTGGTTTGCCCAATGGGAACAGCGCGTGTTGGCTGTTGATGGTCAGCACCAACGGACTGCTATCCTCAACTGTTCTCATGAATTGGGGCAATTGAGGAAAATAAAATATTGCGGGAATACTCTCATTAAATACTGCGCATCATCTATGACTAGCTCAATGGCGAAAGCGTTATTATGTGCTCCATTCTTTAGTGAGCATATAGCTGTTTTGGTGGGAAACGAAGTGCATCCAAATGATAGTATTGTGACTTTGCTACATCATCATTTTCAGGCGAAAATGAAGTTTGATGTGTATGCAAAGTGTATCCAAAAGATTGATACGGGTGCACCGGAAGCTTGGGTCACGTTCCATCAATATCTTCAGTATATGGAACAGGACTTAACAATGGGAACGGATGGTGTTGAAAAACTAGATCCGGATAGTGACGGGTCACAGTGTTGTTAAGAGCAACGCGGTGGAGACTGATCGTGGAAACCATGAGTATTTTACGTTAGCATCGATGGATTTATATGCAAAGCATTGCCTCATTAACGACATGGTTTATCAAAAAAAGTCACCTTAGTCTTTCTCCAGAAACTCTTAACCACACTAATCGAAAGATTCCACTTTTCACACGTAATCATCAACTTTTCCACTTTGTCACACAGTAAATCCCACGTTGTAGCCGAATCTTGATCCGCCTTGATCTTGAAGTGTCCATACAGCGCGTTATCTATCAGCCCCTGACCGACCTCGTTTGGTGCAGTGGTTAAGGCCCTGCCCTTGGGACCGGGAGATTGCGGGTTCGAGTCCCACCGTGGACGAAAATCCAAAGTCGGATAGAGTCGGGGTCCAAAAGTGTAATGAAATGAGGCCCTTACAGCACCGCGCTTGACATGGCTTACACCACACTGTATAGGGTCAGGTTCTCTAAATATCATCTCTACCAGCCGCTGATAAATCTGCGGAGCATTCTTTAGGCCGAACGGCATCCGGTTCCACTCGAACAACCCGAAGAGCGTCACGAACGCAGAGATCTCCCGTGCACGATCGGTCATAGAGACCACCCAGAATCCACTGGCCATGTCCAATGAGCAATACCACAAAACTTTATCCAAATCCTCCAACAGGTCGTTTATCAACGGCATCGGGTAAACCATTAGCTTAGTAAGCCGGTTCACCAGCCGGTAGTCAATACACAACCTTATATTCACCCCATTCTTCTTGATAATGATTACGATAGGCGAAGCCCATGGCGAGGTGGACGGCTGAATTATCTTGGTGGCCAGCAATCCCTTGATAAGCTCCGACAGCTTTTCCCGATATTGGGGGGCGACGCTTTGGCATCTTTGTAAAACCGGCTTGGCGTTCCACACATCAATGTCGCATACCGCCCCATGGGCGGCCGGAGGAAGTGCGTTTCCTGGTCCAATCAGCAGATGCTCCTTTTCCATATGATATCCTTTAGCCTGCTGATCTCTTCCGGGGTGTTCACCCCCTTGCAGATCGTCAATAGTAACCGCTGGTGGGCAGGGTGTTACCTCAGGTAGCACCGCCATCTGATCCTCCATGCCTTCAACATATAGCTCGCCCCCTTCATGAATGCAGAGTTGGTCAACTTCGACTAATTCGGGATCCTGATCGGCCGGCTGGGTCGATCCTCCTTCGGCTATTTCCGAATTCTGATCGGCCGGCTGGGTCTATCCGCCTTCGGCTATTTCCGAATTCTGATCGGCCGGCTGGGTCGATCCGCCATCATCTTGTTTATCAAACCATCCGGCATCGGGGGTGACCGCACATGTAACTCTGCCTTGTCCTTTCTCCTGATCCCGTCGTTCGTCCGTCTTCATCGGGGTGGGCAAAACCAGTTTAGCAATCGGGGCATAGTCTCGGCCAATACGTTCAGTCGGATCCGGCGACGGCCGGCTCCGCGTCAATATCTTAGAAGGGATCCGGTACTCGGGTTTAGCCACCATTGGCGTCTAGTCCTCTTCCAATTCTTCCTCTTCGCTGACCAAATCGGTGGTTGCCTGAAAGGCCAGGTTTTGCCACTCGATATAGCATCTTGAGCCAATAGTGACATCGGGGCACCTTGTCCTCGGCCAGCCACATTCCAATGAACACGTCTTCATGCAAGGTGAGGGGCCTTTCCGAGATGTTGGTCACGCTTATAGAGTTGAGATGACCATCCCCTTTGACAAACGAGGGTACCCAGCACTCGCCCCTTGTCAGACATAACTTACGCCGCCTGTCGTGTGGTCGTACCATTACTTTCACCGCTTTTTCCACTGGAACCGTTACGAACTGGCCTAACTTAAAGAACTGGACGTGGGCACCATATAAGGGCCGCCGGCCGGCCAGCTGGATCTGCACCTCATCCGGCAACGTCAATGTTCCATGCGATAAATCCAATCGTATGCCGGCTGGGGCCATAAAGTCCATACCCAGAATTGCAACCTGCCCAGCCAGCTTACCTACTCAGGCTGTAAAGTAATACACCAAAGACCCAGCCAGCTTACCTACTCAGGCTGTAAAGTAATACACCAAAGACCCAGCCAACGTAATCTTAACTCTTGTCCTTCCTTGGGTCATGTATGAACTTTCTCCAATGCCGATACACTCCTGACGCTTCGTCTCGTCTATTTCACACCCCACCTTACGAGCAAAGGTGGTGTCCACGATAGACACTTCCGCGCCCGAGTCGAACAGCATGGTAGCCTTCTGGTTATTGATTTTGCCATCCGCCTTGGCCTGCTTGAACCATTTATCCGGCGAATGATATTTCCAATAACCTCGCGACTCGCCGGTTAACAGATTCAATTCCATGAACACTTCAGACCGAGAATATTCGTCCGTCCGTATACCGCTCACCAAAAAGGGGTCAGCCGTGCTTCTCGGGGACGGGATGACGTAATCGTCAAACTTACATGTATTGTCTGTTACGCTTTGCTTTGCTTCTTGATTATCCTCCTTACCGACATATGCATAGATACTAACACTAGACCGCTTGGCTCGAACCAGATTCCAACCTGGCGAGCGATCTAGTTTAACATCTTTTTTACCTCGGGCGGCAGCATTCCAGCATGCTTGGTCGGGACGTACCACTTCTTCATCTGGTTGTAGAATTCTTCAATTGGGCACAGTCCCGCCTCGTGCACCTCCCCGCAAGTCTTACACGTAAACAGGCAGTGTTCCGCCGGATGTCCTTTCCTCTCGCACGTCTTGCAGGTCAGCCGCTTCCAACAGATCCGGTCGTCATGCTTGATGGACCCACAGTGGGTACATTTGCGCCTGGGGTAATCCTGGTCAGTTCGAGCCAGAAAACACTTCGACTGACCGGACCCAGCTGGCAGCCTGGATGGCTGACTGGCTTTTGCCGAGAACAGGTACCGGTACTGTTCCTCCTCAGACTCGCCCCCAGATCGCTGATACTCCTCTTCCGAGCTGGTCGCGTCTGACTCGGGCGACCATGCGGACGGCCCGGGCCGTCCTGGTAGATGGCGGCCAGCCTCCTTGATCCGCGTTAAAACGGGACTTGAACCGGCCGGTTCCGACTGCCGCCTTGGGGCCTCCCTACTTCGCTCTTAGGTAGGTGCGCAACGTCAATTCCAGCTCCGTGGTGTTCTTCAACCGCAGTAACACCAACTGGTCCGCCAGCTCCCGATCGTCCAACGTACCGATAAAATGTTCCACATGTTCACGAGCGGCTTCCGACCGGCTGGCATCTTCCTTGGCCAGGATATTCGCCCTCATCCCAGTGACATTTAAGCGAGGGAGATACTCCAGAGGGGTCTCATCCGCCCGCTTCTTGGTGTGGAAATATTGGCGCGCCACCGACATTCCAGATCCACAATATTGTTCCCCGAACGCTTCAGCCAATCCCTTCCAATTAACTCGGACTTCCCGGCTGAGCTGTTGGATCCAGTTTTTAGCCGGACCTTTCATTAAGTCTCCGAAGATCAGGCACTTCTCATAGTCCGGCGTCAGGTCTCTGAGAAATGCCGACTTCGTCTTGCTCAGCCATCCTCGGGCTTGGTCCTCGTCCGTGTGTCGTCCAGTGAAATCTTTCAGCTCGGACGTGGCAGACATTCGCACCCTCGTAATCGCCCCTGAGTCCGAATCAAACGCTTGGGCCGAAGCCATGTTGGCTCGGCGAGCCATCCCCAGGTCCAGGTCATCCGGATCGTAATGATACTTGACCAACTTGACGGATTCCATATCCACGTCGCTAAGAGACAGCTTCCTATTCGTTGGCCGCCGTCCAGGTCGGCGACTTGTCTGGCGGCTCGGCGGGGCGGCATGGGGTTCACTCTGCTTTAACTGCACCGTTTCCATGTCTTCGTAACTCGGCTCCCTCGCATAGTACTGGACTGGCTCGGATGCCTGGCTTCCACGACGAGCCGGCTGGTCCGGTGACTTTGGACTGCCGCGGCTGGCACTCAGCCGACGCTGCTCTTCCAAGTATCGTTCCATCATCGCCGAAAACATGTTGTGCAGGTGATCCGGCACTTGAAGGCTCTCCTGGGGGTCGGCCTGAGGGTCGACCTGGGGGGCGGACGGGCTGCCTGATCGACATTCCTTTTTTATCCGCCCATCCGCGTCTTCCTCCTTCGGCTCTAGATCCGTCGTCGCCGTCCGAGCCTGTACGCCGTACTGACTGGCTTTCTTCCGCTCGGGCGTATCCGGATCCTCACGTCCTCCAAGTCTCATGGCCGTCGCCACACGCGCTGCTCCCCTTGGGCCAAGCGTCATACGGGTGATACCCACCGATGAGTCGGATGAGTCCGCTTCCGAAGGGGCCGACTCGTACTGAGAAGACCCCGAGTGTATTCCGGCCGGTCTGCTGGCTGCCGGCGGCGTGGACGGCGCCACTCCAGTCGTGGCTGTCATCTTCTTCGACGGCGTCGAACAGCCCACTAGCGGTACCAAGCGGTCGTGCAGTGCGCTGGATGCCTCCTTCAACTTGTCCACCTTCAGATCAAAAAGCTCGTTTGGATCGAACACGCCGGTGTTAATGCCGGCTTGTTTGAGTTGATCGAATAGTCCTCTAATAAGGGACACGTGGCCGTCTGAGAGAGTTGGGGGAGAGACGGGACCTTTCAATCCGCCTAGGATTTTCGGCCGTGTTATCTTCAGCACTTTATCCGTTCGCAAGAACTGCCCCAACTCGTGAAGATGGAAAGCACGCTCCAGGTCTGTATCCGTTTATAGGCCGTCCAGCTTTTCTTCTTCTTCGAAACGCAGCCTATCTTTGCGGGTTGGATAATCTGATTCCTGCCCATCCGGTCTCTTTTACGGGTAGGTGGCCCGGATCGAGACTTGGTCCCGATCCGGCCGGCTTCCCACTCCGGTCATATCCGACTTCAGATTTTTCTTTCTTAATTTTTTCTTCTTTTATTTCCATAATATGCATTTGTTTGTTAGGATCATGGTCGAAACCATGATCCTTCCTCGGACTATGGTGACTTGCACCATAATCCGATCCGGCTCCCGCCGGGGTATAGCGGCCGGCACTACAGTGAGTAGTACCGTAAACCACCCCCGGCGGAGCCTCTAGTGGAGTACCTACTTCTTTAATGTCGACCTCAAATTCCCCCAATCCGAGTCGACCATCGCATCCTTCCATCTTTAGCAGCATTGGGGGCGATATGCCTTCCCCAATGCACCCGACACAACATCGTCAACAAATTTGACAGGTTTAGGTCTTTCGCCCGCTAGGGACTCGCGGTGATATCCAGGGTCACCAAGAGATCCGGGCACGCGCACCATTGTGGTGTAGTCGCTCTCAGAAATTTTTCCTGAGATGCTAACACCCACGGGGGGCCCAGACGACTGACTGTCGGAGGGGGTACTCCATCCATCCGAGTCATGATCCGATCCGGCATCCGGCCGGCTGGATCGGTCACTTCCATCCGCTTGGTCGTGACGACTTGGATGATCCATGTTAAAAGCTCACCTTGTGTACCCGTCAGCACTGGCGGTTGCGCTCTCTTGATAGACCCTAGGGCGAAAAGTGTAAAGTCCCTCGAATAAGGAGACGAGGGTTAGGACTAGGGGTAGCTCCTGGGCGGAAATCTTCACCGGGGAGCTCGACTGGCAATATACTTGAAATTTGTATACTGCGACGGCTGGACCGAGAATAATCGATCGGCCAGCCAAACCAATGACAATGAAGGGTAAATCCAAACGTGTACGTAAAGGGGAATCCAAATATAACTCCACAATCTTCCACAGAAGGACAAAATGTTACCACTTCCCAATACTTAATATACCGTGTTCAAAACACGGACGACTTGAGGTAAGTATACGCAGCGCCGCAACTCCCGGCCAGGGAACTTCCGGTGGGTTACCTTAACCTTCCCCGGGCAAACCAATAGCAGCAAGAGGAACCTTGTTAGCCCTCCGCTATGAACCAATAAAAGCGACTTGTGTCTAAGAAAGCGAAACGTATACTGATTTATCCCTATATTCAAAACTCCCTTTTGTGTAGCATACCCCAAATAGCCCGGCTGGACAGTTATGTGTCTTACCTGAAGTAGCCCGGTTAACTCCGATTGGGTGCTATTTTGTGTACCAGCCCGACCGTTACACCAACCCCAGATGGTACCAACCCGGCCGATACACCCAACCCAAATGGTACCACCTAGGTTCGGTACACCGAACCTAGCTGGTACCAGCCCGGCCGGTACATCGAACCCAGCCTGATCGGCCGGATGGCCATCCAACTAAGCTCACTTGCCGCTGGCGTTAGCACTTCCTTGGCAGCTCCACGTCCGATCCGGGTGCCTCCTTCATCCTCTAGAACACTCACCCTCCTTCAGGCCCCTTCGCTCATACCCTCCGACCAATCCACCCCGCGGCCGTCCGCCATCCGAGGTCGTCCTGTCCGCCTAGTCCGCTAACCCAACTATCCACGTCTTCAGTCGCACTCATCCGGCCTGATTCCAGGCCTGGCGCTGTCCGGCCGCTGGTAGATACGCTCGGCGACGACCATCTGGCACCTATGCCCTTGGTCCACATTTTCTGCCAATCAGAAGGCGCCCTCTGGAAAGTACTTCACACCTTCCCATCAATTAATTCATAAGTCACTTTACCACAACATCATTTGATCGCTCGTCAAGCGTTTCAATGTTCGTCACGTGTCGAGTGGTTGTTACCACCCGATCTCTCAACAAAAATACATTGCAGCCATTTGTCCGGTCATTTTTTCCGAGAATTAACGCACGCTCTGCATGTTTCCCAAGTGACTTATTTTTTGGATCCCTCCAAACCATACAGGGGGATCCAAAAACCACAATGTCGCCAACATTCACTTGTTTTTTCGTGAGGATTTGTATGGGCGGAGCTCTCTCGGGTTGGCTCTGGTCCGACTGCGGTTGAGTATGTAGGTTGCATACTCAGCCAATTCCGTCCAGTACATCAGTGGCACACCTGACCCAAATATCATGCGCCGAACCATGTTAAAAATGGCTCGGTTCATCCGCTCAGCTTTCCCACTAGGCGCTGGGGTTCCAGCCTCAGTAATCTGTCTGCGCACTCCCGTCCTTTGACAGAATAAATCCAAATTTTTAAATTCGCCGCCCCCGTCGGTGCGCAAAGCGTGAATTCTGCACTTAAACTCGCTTTCAAACCATGCGAGAAAATGTTCAAACATTTTCGCTGCTCTTTCTATTGTAGGAGCAGCAAATACACGCACATAAGTAGAAAAATGGTCTACAAAGACCACAAAAAAACGATTTCCGCGTCTATCGCATGGAGTAATCGGACCCTTGAGGTCACTGCAGATAACCCCACCGATTCGGTCAATGGGCACATTTTCGCCTGAGTCGTGCTTTGGTTGCTTCGACCGAGAACTTTTTCCTTCAGCGCACGTTAAACAATTCGGTCTCGTGTGATCGGTCAGTATGATTCCTGACCGGGGGTCCTTTGCCATGCGTTCGATTGTATCGTATGCAAGGTGCCCTAGGCAGGCATGAAAATGATACAATCCTCCTTCTTGCGTATCATTCTCAACTTCCCTCATTTTGCACATTCATTACAATATCGCGGAAATTCTTCCGAAATCCACTTGAGGTGCTCGCATGCACCTTTGCCACAAAAATCGATCCACAAAGTTCGACACGGAAAAGTGGCTTGTTTCCGATCTTAATCTCCATCCCATCGTCCTGATCATTTATGTGACATCCCTTCTTCTTTAAACAACCCAGCGAAATCAAATTCTTCGCCAATTTTGGAGCATAGTAGACTTCGCTCAAGACAATTTCTGTACTTGGTCGTTCGTCACTCTTGATCTTCATCCTCCCGACTCGTGTAACGTTTAAGGTCCCTCCGTCCCATTGCACCAGTGCATCATCACCGCTACATTCCTTCGGGTCCTCAAGAATGCTCGGGTCACCGATCAAGTGTCGACTGGCGCCACTATCCAAGATCCAGAATTCGTCGTCCATTTTTTCAGGAATTCTGGTACTTTCATTCATATTTTTCACCTTAGCTAGCACAAAACGACGTTTAGAAAGTGTATCTGAACGTCCCTTCTTGCCCGCTTTCCTGGGGTCATATATTTCAACGGTTTGGGGAAATTCCCATGAATGTGCCCCCCTTCGCCACATCCGTAGTACACCCTTTCAGCTTTTGCACCACTTACTGCATTCGCAACAATCCTTGGCTGTCGCTTCATCTTTCGCTCGTCGTCCTCAAGCTCTTGCGCCCATGCCACAAGCTCCTGGGTATGCTGGACGTGGTCTTGCATCATGGGGTTGTACCTCACCATGAGTGCAACCTTCAGACTCGGCACCGCAAATAAAACGATGTTTTCAACAATCAATTTGTCTGGAAAATCGCTCTCTCGCGCCAATACCACCAGGTAAAGCAAGTGCTCCGTCCAGGACCTTCTGGGGTCCTTCTCCGCTGCAGACATAGCGGAGGCTTGGTGGTGCGAAATGTTAACTTTGAAGGCATTGTTCATGTGTTCCAATACCGTAATTAATGACGTAGAAACCGCCCACCAAGCACCAATATTCGTTTGAAAATATCATAGGGCCATGCCCTCGAGGTGCTCTCCCAATTTTTTCACCTTTAACCGCTCGTTCCACTGGAACCCGGAGGTCAGTTGCTCTACTTACAGGGCTTCTAGGAACAGGTAAGCCCATTGCTTGCAACCTTCTCCTAGGCCATTGTAGGTTTCCACTCCGGTAAAGTTTTGAATCGTAAGTTTCGTCAATTTTATACCAAACGGCACGCCAACTTGCGGCACGTTTGCATTTCCGGTAGGTATTTCTCCTGCTTGTGCCTGTTCGGCGGGAACACCTGCTTGCCCGATTCCATCGTCCCGGCTCAGGTCGCCTAAGGTCATACGACCGCCGAAGGGTCCATGGTTCCTCAGGCTGTCTCTGAACTCATTTGAAGAGTTTGATTGACCCAGCTCTTTCATACCAGCTTGCTCGTTTTCAATTTTCTCTAGACGCTTGTCAAACTTCTGCATAAATTCTATCATTGCGTTCATGGCTTCCGCCATGCGATTCTCTTCATCACTGGCCATGATCGCCGTGAGATACAAACGCGATTCAATTTTGTTTCAATTCGACAATAAAACTCCAGATACAATTTCCCTTCTGTTAGGGGACTTTCACCAACTGCAATTAACTCGAAACAGTGCAAAATTCGAACTTAATAGACCCGTTAGAAATTTGGGCTCATAACCTGTTGTAAAACCACGTAATTCCACGTAATTCCACTGAAACAGCACGAACACACGTAATGATCCACAAGAAACGCAACGGAAAGAAATCGACCTGTCAGGACCCACACTCCAATCTCCACACACGAAAATAGATAATCCACGAGAAACGTAAATGCTCCACGTAACACGTAAACCTGTAAGTGCTTACTTAAATGTACTGGGTTACTTAGAGGAGCGGTGCCGGTCGTCTGTCAGTACGACAGCGCTGACTCCTATCCGATGTATTTAGCGTAAAAGTAAAAAAAGTGATATATATTATATAGTATTAAAGCTGTCACATCGAAAATATTTTTAACCTATATTTAACTATGCGAATATGCATCATGGCGGTTTCGCATAATTTTTATCCATCTCCGTAGCTCATCGAAAGGGTATAAATTCCAACATTCTGGCACTGTCGGTAACTGATTCGTAGTATGTATGTTGCTAAAATACCTTTCCATACGCAGTAGGTCAAAGTATGACAAAAAAACATCTCTGGGGTGCGTTTTTGTGGTGGATCCAGTATCGATTAACTGACAGATGAAGGATAAGACCACCAATCTGATTGGTCAAAATGGCGAATCGGATTAGCTTCCCTGAGTCAGCTACCAAGTTTGGATGATAGCAGCGATGGAGGACGAAGGAATACTGCGGGGCCGGATCCCTAATATAGGAAGGTCGGGAGGCGACCAGGTACGGACGGAAATGGATTATGCAGACTCAAGGGACAAAAACATGGAATCAAGAATGAAAGAAGAGCCCCAAGCTGGTCCCCAGGTGGCGGACCACATACAGAAAATGCTCTCAGCTATAGTGGAGCGATACCTAGAAGAGCAGCGTCTGTCTAATGCCGCCGCCCTGACATAGGGTCGCACAGACACACGAGCCAATCCAGCCATTGACCGGAGATATGGTGGATGAGGACATGGATTCGGTTCAGTCAAAAGAGAGTGTGCCTCGAGGTGACCTTCCCGTCCGCCGTGCAGGTCGCCGACCCGCCCCCCCCCTCAACAGAAGACCGTCACTTAGTGGCATCGATATGGATTCGGTCAGGTCGGCTAAGTACTACTATGATTCAGATGACTTGGACTTAGGTATGGCTCGCAGGGCCAACATGGCATCTGCCCAAGCATCGACGTCTGAGCTGAAGGCCTTTACTCCCGAGACATGGACGACGACCAGGCCCGGGGTTGGTTAAGCAAGACGAAGTCAGCATTCTAAGAAACCGGACGCAGGACTATGAGAAGTGCCTGATTTTCGGAGACCTCATGACGGGACTAGTAAAAAAACTCGATCCGGCAGCTTATCCGAGAAGTTCGAGACGATTGGAAGCAAATGATGGAAGCATTAGGTGAACAGTACTGTGGACCTGGGATGTCCGTGGCATGTCAACATTTCCACATCGGGAAGAGAGCGGATGAGCCCCCCTCTGAATATCTCCATCAGCGGATTGTTGCGGGAATGAGGGCCAATATACCGGTCAAGAGAGATGCTAGCCGGTAGGATGCTGCCCGGGAACATGTGGAGCACTTCATCGACGACCGGGAGCTGGCCTGCCAGCTCGCCCCGCTACGTTTGGAAAACACCGATGAGCTGGAATTAACTCTACGGACGTATCAGGGAGCGAAGAAGCGAGGCCTTAAGGCATCCGTCAGAACGGGAGGATACAGGTCATGTCCTAACCTGGATCATGGAAGCAGAAAACTATCGACCGGGACACCCGCGCTGTTCGAATGGTCGCTATGGATTCGAACGCGACCAGTTCTGAAGATAATTACCAACGATCTCGGGGCGAGTCGGAAGGGGAACCGTATCGCTATCTGTATTCGGTGGAAGCCTGTCCGCAGCCCCGACCAGCATCCGGGTAAAGGCAGCAGAAAGTTTTTTTCCGCCCGGGCTGACCAGGAACAAAAGTGTACCTACTGTGAGCCCATCAAGCACGATTACAGAAGATGCTGGAAACGACTGACTTCCAAGTAGTACGAAAGGAAGGGACATCCAGCTGAACACTGACTGTTTGCCTGCCAGTCATGTGGGGAGGCGCACGGTGCTGGACTTTGCCCCATCGGTGAGTTCTACTACCAGACGAAAAGTGGTATGTACCGACCAAACATACTGGAATGTTGCCACGGGGTGGAAAGGATGTTAAACTAGATTGCTCGCCAGGTGGAATCTGATTCGAGCCGAGCGGTCGAGTGATAGTATGCTATGCGTATGACGGTAAAGAGGAAGCTCATACATGATCCAATGAAGGACAAAAAGTGACGATTGCACCGGCTGGGTCACTGGTATATTATTTACTGCCTGGGTAGGAAGGTTAGCCGGGGAGGATGCAATTTTGGGGATGGAAGTCATGGCGCCCACCGGTATATGGCTGGACTTTTCTCACGGTACGCTGACTTTTCCTGATGAAGTGCAGATCTAGCTGGCTGGCCGGCAACCACTATATGGTGCCCAGATACAATTCCTGCCAGTTCGCAACTTTTCCGGTAGCACGGACAGTGGAGGTTCCCGTTCGGTTTCATGACCGGCGGCGTAGGCTGTGGCTTACTAGGGGGACGTTTTGGGTGCCCTACTTCCTCAAGGGAGAAGGTCATTCCAACGACCAATATCTTAGAGCAGCCCCCACCTTGCATGAAGATGTCATCCTTGGGATGTGGTTGGCCGAAGACAAGGTGCCCCGCCGTGCAGGTTATGTCAAACCTGGGTCAAGACGTTATATCGAGTGGCAGAACCTGGCCTACCAGGCGACCACGGACCTATTCAGTGAGGAAGAGTCTGGGGAAGATGATTTGACACCTGTGGTGGCGAGACCACAGTGTCAGGCACCTTCTAGAATTTTGACTCGGAGCCGGTCACCATCGGGCCAGCGCGAACATGCTGATCGAACAATTGCACCAGTAGCTGAACTAGACCTGCCCACATCGCCTATTAATGATGATGAGATCTGCGAAGAAGAGAGCCGTATTGGGGCAGCGGATCCAGTGACCTCCGACGAAAGTCAGCCGTGCGGAGAGGATGATTCGGAAATAACCGAAGCTGACCTGGATGCGTAAATAACCAATGCTGACCTGGGTGGGAAAGCAGGTCAGCCCTTGGATAGACGGATGAAGCCCCTTTCGGATGATGTTGTTGGAACGCCAGAGGTGGATGGCGCCGCTGACTCAGTGAAAACTCCTTCTTCGGAAGAGTTGACTGGCCGGAAGTGACATTGAAGCTGACCAGGTATGCATTTACGAAAGGGGCGACCTGTATGTCAAAGGCATGGAGAACTAGATGGCAGAGCTGCCGAGGTGACACCTTGCCCCTCGGGCGGTTACTATGGAGGATTTACAAGTGGGTGTCTCAGAAGTGAATACCCCAGAAGAGATCACCAGATTGAAGAATATTATATGGAAAAGGAGACATCTGCTTATCGGTCAGGGTAATGCGCTACCTCCAGCTGTCCATGGGGCGGTGCGTGATATCGACGTCGAGAATGCAAATCCAGTGGCACAGAGGTGTCGCCGGTAATCGGGAAAAATTGTCCGAGCTCATAAAAAAACTGCTGGCTACCAAGATCATCCAGACATTCACCTTGCCATAATATTTACGATGGGTCTTGCCCATCGTAACGGGGTAGGTATACGGTCGCCTATTGATTATCGGTTGGCAAATAGGCCAACTAAGCTGGTAGTCTATCGATCAACGATCTATTGGAGGACTTGGACAAAGTTTTGTGGTATTGCTCGCTGGATATGACTAGTGGATTTCGGGTGGTTTCTACGACTGACCGTGAACTGGAGATTTCAGCCTTTGTCACCCCTTTCGGGTTGTTCGAGTAGAACCAGATGCCGGTTACCCTTAACAATGCTGCGCAGATATACCAAGGGTTAAAGGATAATGATTTATATACAAGATTAAGGCAAACCAGGTACCTGACCTGGTCGGAGACGTGTTATCCGATGGTGGCCCTGACACCGACCGAAAACCGTCGGTTTTGGGATGGCGGTCTTACATTGATGATATTCCCATGGTGTCTACCTCGTGAAACTTGTTGTGCAAAAAAGCTGAGCAATTATTGATTAGTGTGAAAAAATGGAACCTCTCAACAAGTGTGGTGAAACGTTTCTGGGGGAAAGACTAAGGTGACCTATTTGGGTCACCAAGTCTCGATTGCTGGGCTAGAGGAGCAATTTGCCCTTCCTGCGGTCACTGAAGGCTATGAAATCCTTCCTAGGCAGCCGAAATTACTATAGCCGCTTCATCGAAGACCTTGAGGTTTACGCGGCAGTGTTGTATGAGTTGCGGGAGCTGGATCGGCAGTGGGAAGTACAGGCTTGGCCAGTTATTTTGGCTAATAAAAAGACGGAATTACTGACCCCAGCGGACGGCCAGCTCACCGATCCAAAATCCGGCCAGGTCCAATGACCATATGACTAGTGCTAAAGTGGTATTTGGAATGCTAAAGGCAAAAATGGCAACCACACCGGTCCTGAAGCATTTTGATCCAGCGAAAGCACCGGTGGTTATCATTTATGCCAACAAGTGGACCATCTGCTGTCCTGGTACAAGATAACGATGTATATACTGCCCTGTAATGTTCACCTGCTGAGCCCTGAATACCAATGAAGTTAACTATGGGCTAGTGGACAAGGAAATTCTGGCTCTGCTACGTATCTTGGAAGTGTGCTATACGATGTTGGTGTTCTGACTGATTAAGGTGCTGTTGGGGCGGTCGATCTTGCCTTGGCCTTCACAGCTAACGGAATTGGTGGTCGGCTGGGAAGATGGGCTGTACTATTGTCTCAGTGATCGTTGGAGGCTAAAGGAGAAGTTCTGATACAAGGGACACCAGCGGCCAGAATCACCCCGAGGGCAGAGGTGGAGGAAGCATTGGTTGCGATAGTCCCAAGGAAGCAGATATCACACTCCTGCCGCCGACGGTAGGACCAGCAGAGGAATTAATGGTGCTGAGTTTCGATGGGCCAGCCAGTGCCAAGAAGGGGGTGGGTGCTTAAAGTGCCATATTGGGGAAGCTTCCCGAGTGGGAAGTGGTGGCCGCTGCCTCTGATTTCACGCCTAACATAACCGCGAACGAGGTCAAATATCGAGGACTGTGGCTGTGTCTCGAATTGCTAGCCGACCGGACACATGGGCGAATTATCAGACTCCAATTTGGTGATCAGGCAAATCACTGGAGATATTGTTTGAAGGGTTCCAGGATGAGAATGTTGAACGACCATGTTTTGCCAGCTTTGAAGAGATGACCGAAGCATGAGATGCTGTACGCTAAAGAGAATGGAACAGAAGTGCAGATCATCTGGCCACCTTGGCCATGCGGCGTTCCATCATGGCTGGAGACATATTCAGTATGTGGCTGGTTCTTATTGACCATCCTGGGTCCCAGCTTTTATCGTCAAAATAAGGTTTTTGGCGATCTGGTCTGTAGCGTCAACCTCCATATCCATCCCGACTACCCTTTATTTGGGTAATCTGGTGGTTTCCCCATGGCAGCTGGCCTCCTTCATGTCAGTGTTTCTTAAACGCTTCATACCTCCGAACTTGGTCGCGATAGCCCCCTGCACAGGTCCCTTAGGGCCACGCGTGGTACGGGTGATGGCAACGCATGATTCCGACGAATCCACCTCCGAAGGGACTGACTCGTGCACATAAAAATCAGAATGCCCTCCGACACCTTGTGTGGGGAAGCAGGTGAAAATACGACTTAGTTGTAGCCATCATCTTCTGGGGTCCCGCAAGGCCTACTTAAGGCACCATAGTGCACTGGACGCCTTCTTCAGCTTGTCCCCCTTCAGGTCGACTAACTGGTTCGGGTCAAACGCACCGGTATTAATGCCGGCCTGTTTGAGCTGATAGAATAGCCCTCTGATGAGAGTTATGCGACCTTTAGAGGTGGTCGAGGGAGAGACGGGTCCTTTTAGGTCACCTATAATTATAGGTCTGGTAAAATTCAGGTGCCATTCCGTCCTTCGGGAGCTGGGTCAGTTTTTGTTGTAATATGTCAGTTCCAGATCGGTTTGTGTCACCGTATGTAGTTGTCCATCTATCGTTTTCTCTTCGTCATCAAAATATAACCGATCATGGCCGAAAGCATTAAAATGGACTGCCCTATGAAGCAGGTGACGGATCCTGGTCAGGTAGCTTTTCCCTCCGTCATAGCCAACTCTCGGATCTTCTTTTATTTCTTTTTTTACATCCATAACGCAAACTTGTTTTTTCGGATCATAATCCTTCGTAGGGCTATAGTGGGATGCACTATAGTCCCGACCGGCTCCGCTTAGAGCTTCCAGGGGAGTAATTTCTTTTTTAATGTCTACCTCGTACTCCCCCAAATCGAGTCGAGCATCACATCTCTCAGTCTTCAGCGCTTTGGGGCTGATATTCCTTCCCCAATGCACCCGACACAACATCCTCTACAACTTTAACCGATGTTTGGTTTTACGTCAGTTAGGGACTCGCGGTGATATACAGGGTCTCCAAGAGATCCGGCGAGCGCGCCATTGTGGTGTAGTCGATCTCGGAATTTCTATCGCACACCCACAGGGGGCACTGATGACTACTGTCGGAGGGGTTACTCCGCCCATCCATATATCGTGATCTGGGTCAGTATTGGACTGACCGACCGGTCACTACCATCGTCTTGACTATCACGACTAGAATGGTATATCTCTTGAAATCTCACCTTTTGTTCCGTCAGCACTGGCGGTTACGCTCTTCGGGTGGACTCGTGGACGAAAGGTTAAGATTCCCGGTTAGGGCAGCGGGACGATGGTTGGGACTAGGGATCCTGGGTTGAAATCATTACCGGGGGACGGGCAGGCGTTACACTTGATTTCAGTATACCGCAACTACTTGACCGAGATTACACAATCGTCCAGCACAATCAAAGGAAATAAGGGGGTTACTCCAATCTTATGTGAGCGAACGTTGTTCGCAGCAAATGGTTAACAAGGTGTTATTTTGCCCGGGGTAAGTCACCGGAAGTTCCCAAACCGGGAGTCATTTGAAACTCGTATACTCATTCAAATCGTCCGTGTTTGGAACACGGTATTATTGAATTGGAACGGAAGACGAATTTCGGCTTGCTGTGGAAGAGTGTGGATAATTGTTTAGAGATCACGTCTACGCATAAACTAGTTTGGTGTAAAATCCCATGTTTAGCACAGAAATTGGCAAATTGCTTGCTGCCTTCTGCTACACCCTGTTCAGCTCTGTGTCATACATGACGATACATCCTACAACTTCTCGAGGTTACGAGCATATCTAGACACTTGCCACCTTTCATAAATTTGTAATGAATAATGCGGGCCTTCTGTGACTAATCCTGACTATCCGAGAACAAGTTGAAGGATATTTTGCCATGGATATGAGAGGCTAGACACCGATCAAAGGGGAATTTTAGAGCTCTAGGAGTATCCGAATAAGTATTTAAACAGTAGCGACAACAAGAGGTGGAAAGGCAGATAAAGTACTGACTCAAGTTTAAACGGTAATCAACGATCAATCCAGACCAGGTTTGACCTTTCACGTCTTCACAAGGGACATCACAAAAATGTTTATAGATGTGGAGGTACTTTATCATAAGTCTGTCTAAAACGACGCATCGAGAGGAGGCCGCGGAAGATATTTTGAACATACAAGCCGGAACTTCAGATGGAGCAGTAGGATACACCTCTGTGTACGCAATCGTAATCAGGGACGTCACAAAAAATATAGACATTACCAAGCTGTAGGTGTATCTATACTCAAAAACCGACGTACCATTCTAATTCGTGGAGCTAGATCAAAGGAGACCGTTATCAGGATCATCACTAAACTGGGGGCTAACGGTAAATACAGGTGCTGTCCAAGCGCACTACAAAGGCGTTGCGAACAATGTGGTGCGACTCAGTCCTAACAATCGAATATCTAGCAACGGGAGGACGGAGACAATGCATACGGTAGGTCATCGAGCGCGGGTATGCCCAGTGTCGTACGAGAAATTATATGGATCAAACGGTCTGGTGGCTACTGTTGAGGATGTAGATGCTATCGATGTACCTACGCCAACGTTTTGTTGAATAGCAGAAATGAAGTAAGAGATACGTCGTACAATTCTAGAACAGGGGTCAATGAGAGATAAAGCGACAAGAGACAAGGAAACCTTCCAAGAGAGTTCCAAAGCTAACGGAAGAACAAAGGAGAGAGTGGAAACCCCCACGAGAAGCAGAAAGCAGAGAGAGATGGCAGCAGAAGAACAATATTTGTTCAAGGGGCATAGCACCCGAACCAATAATGAATGGATAGACGTAGCTTAGTCTGGAAAGAAAAAATATTGAAAACGGATCAGTAGGGGACTGTATATAAAAAAAGCTATAAAAAGATCACTCAAAGACCTCCTTGTTCAATTTCCCATAATTTTCCCTCTTCACTGAAAGTAGGACACGTGTTTCATGAGTTTGAGGACATGCTTATTCATTTTCGAGTGTTAATTTTACTTGATACATGTAGCAATGATTCGTTTTTGGTGTTTTCTATCCTTTTGACCAAGGGTCATCTGAATTCGGTGCTGATTGGGTGCAGTCGTTCCAGACCAATTTCGGTTATTAGTGGTTCTCACGATTAGAAGGTAGGTACGCAAAACTAGCGTATCAGCGCGTATCTAAGAATTTCCAACCGTGAGAACCTTATGCATACAGTCAAGTGCTCACAGGCACGATTTAAGTGTGGTGAAGTGGTCCTGGAATTAACGGGCTAATGAGAAGTGGATACACTCACCTGATTGGTAGAAATGTGTGTCCCAGCCAGCTGCCCAGATCGGCCACCATAGGACGCTGGATGACAGCTGCATGGTGTACTCACAGGCGCCAGATGGGTGCAAGGCATGAAATCAAGCCAGACGAGGGTGATCGGGAGGCCCGGAACCAGGTCATCTAGGAGCTGGTCGATCGGGTCAGGTGGAGCTGGATGGCCGTCGATGGTGGATATAAGTGGCCAAGGGGCGGATCGGTTAAAAGGTATGCGTATGAAGGGCCCTGAGGGAGGCTATGCCCCTGTAGAAGACGGATGGGACGCCGAAGGTGGATGCTTGGCCGCTAAAGAAGAATCGAAGTCAGCGGCCAGGTTTTTCCAGGTCGAGGTGGATGGCTATCCAGGTCGAGCTGGATATTTGGTGTACGGTACACAACGGCATCCAGCTGGGCTATTTCAGGTAAGAAATATAACTATCCAGCCAGATAATTTTGAGTAGGTTACACAAAAGGTTGTATTGGATCTAGGGATAAAAATCAGTATAGGTTTCGCTTTCTAAGACGCAAGTCGTTTTCATTGGTTCACAGCAGAGAGTTAACAAGATCCCCTCTTGCTGCTATCGGTTTTCCCGGGGAAAGTTAAAAGGAACCCACCGGAAGTCCCCTGACCGGGAAGTCGTCGCGTGACCTAGACTCAACTCAAGTCGCCCATGTTTTGAACACGGTTTTTCTCTTTTGGAATGTGTAGTAACGTTCTTGCCTACTGTGGAAGATTGTGGAGTGCTATTTGGATTCCCTATTACACACAAGATTGGATTTACCCCTTTATTATCTTTGGTTTAGCTGGCCGATCGATTTGTCTCAGCCCATCCATTTCGGTATATAAATTTCAAGTATAACGCCAATCCTGCTCCCCAGTGAAAATTTCCGCCCAGGAGCTACCCCTAGTCCTAACCCTCGTCTCTTTATTCGACAGACTTTTAACTTTTGCCCTAGATTCCTCCAAGAGCGTAACCGCCAGTGCTGACGGGTACACAAGATGCGCCTTACAGAACATGGAACATCCAAGTCGTCACAGCCAAGGTGATGGAAGTGACCGATCCAGCCGGCTGGATGCTGGCTCGGATCAAGACCTCGGTGGACGGAGTACCCCCTCTGAAAGTCAGTCATCTGGGCCTTCTGGGTGTTCGCATCTCAGAAGGAATTTCTGAGAGCGACTACACCACATAAGCCAATGCAGCGGCAGACATGACTCAGTATATATTACCCTATATAATTAGCTAAGTCCGATTGGTCAAAGCAAAAAATCAGCCAATCAGAAATACCTCCAACTGCTCGTTTCTGCCTTCAGCGAGAATCATTGAAGGCAAACCGAATGTATGCTCTGATTTGTCAGTTTTACCTACCTTCGAACCGTGAGAACCACTATTTTAGTTTTTTTGTAAAACTACCTATATCGAAGAAATCCAGTTTGTTTGAAAGACGGTAAGTGTTCGATATTAGTGATCAACTTGGGTAAAAGAAAATGTGGTGTAGTCGCTCTCGGAAATTATTTCCGAGGTACGAAAACCAAGGGGGGGGCAGACGACAGACTGTCGGAGGGGGTACTCCGTCCATCCAAGTCTTGTTCCAGGTCATCATCGATCTGGCTGGACCTGTCACTTCCATCGCCTTGGCTGGGACTGGGGTGATCCATCTCTTTATATCTCTTGTGTACCCGTCAGAACTGGCGGTTACGCTCCCCGGATGGATTTTTGGACGAAACGTTAAGATGCCTGGTTAGGCAGCGGGATGAGGGTTAGGACTAGGGGTGACAATCTTCCCCGGGGAGCGGACTGGCGTTATACTTGGTTTCACTTTACCGCAAATGCCGGACCAAGATTACTCAATCGGCTAGCCCAACCAAAGACTTACTCCAATCTGCAGAAAGAACCAATCGCTTGCTGGCTAAGATGATGCTTTATTACCATCTTTTGCCAACACAATGGTGGGGTGTAGCATTTTTACGGCATCCATACACGCAATCGTCTACCCATCACGGCGCGTCACAGTACTACCTACCCCTTATGAGTTTGTGTGGAAGGCCAAGCTGTCCCTCGGGCACATGCACGTTTTTTGATCGCGTGGGTATTTGTATGTTGACTCCTCGAAGCAGAAGAATTTGATGCCTAGGATCACCGTTGTATTTTATTGGGGTATGCGGGAGGATCGAAGGTTTATCGTGTTTTGGAAAGTCACTTTCAAGTTTGGTGGTATCGAGAACAATTGAATAGACGAACACCCACAATTCAACTGTTATCTCTGAGACTAATATTTACCAACACTCGGAGTTTGATGTCGATGCTGAGCAACAGACCAAGCAAGCGAATAACAAGACCAAAGACATGGAGGTGGACTGTGTGGAAGATGCACATTATAATGCACCTAATGTCCACATGGATTAGATAGATTCAATATCTGACAATGCGCTACGTTCAGTTCCTAGCCAGGTATTCAATATTATTGTGTACCTACATTTCAAAGTCGTGATTACGCTCATACTGAGCAAGGGGGAGAAAATCGGCTTATATCTAATGGTCAATTTGCGCGTCCCATCCGGGATTGTAGTTGGTACCTCGACTCTCAAGTGTTCATGAAGACCACGACATGAAGACTTGCAAGAAGATCATATATTCGATGAAACTTTCGAGCCCGACCCCAAATGATTAAAATGATTTAAGACTCAATGATGGGTACGAATTTCCTTTAAGTAATTTGGAATTACCTCAGACGTACTGCGAAGCATTTTATCCCAAGAAGCAGCCAAATGATAGGAAGCAATCAACCAGAACTTAAATCGCATTCCACTAATCACACGTGGGTGCTGTGGCTCCTCCACAGGGTGTTCGAATCATCGGCTGTAAATGGGTATTTGACGTCACCGAGATGCCGCAAAAATGTTGTTCATTACAAAACTCGTTTAGTAGCCCAATGTTTTCGTCAAATTTATGGTATCTGTTATTGGGAAATATATTCTCCGGTGATCAGCCTTAATTCGGCTCGCACACTTTTTGCGCTATGATGTTCAGTACGGCTACGTGATACGTCAACTTGACATTGAGACTGCCTTTCTTAATGTTATATTGAATGAACAAGTGCTCGTGCGTCACTTGCCAGGCTGAAAATACTGTGTGCAAGCTTCGACGAAGTTTGTACGGCCTAAAGCAAGCGGATGTTGTATGAGATAGAACAATATGAAAGGTGTTAGTATCGTTGAGGCTGAAGCCGTGTCTTGCTGATCCATGTGTTTTGTCCACCAATCACCTGATCATCTGGGGAAAATGGGGTATACATTGCTCTCTACGTGGATGATGTACTGATTGGTTGTACCAGTGATTCTGAAGCTACTGAATTAGGACAGCACTTAAAACACGTCGCCCTAAATATCTTGGATATGCTCGTTTTGTTCTCGGTATTGAGGTGAACTTTTAGCGTGGTCGTGGAGTTCATCATATTTTTCAAGCACAGTTTATGGAGCGACTTGTTGAAAAATTTGGACAGTATTCATCATTTTTCTACTTGCAACCCGATAGATTTTGGTCAGAACATAAGCGAATTTACTAGAGGTGAAAATGCAGAAAGCTCAAGATATCGTGAATTGATTGGTTCCGTACTCTACATAGCTGGTGCGCACGTCAGGATATCTGCGTGGCGGTCTGTAATTTGTCACAGTACCTTGAGTCGCCTGCCTAAGCACAAATGCATGCTGCAGGGCGTGTACTTCGCTATTTAAAGGGGAGGTTATTTGCTGGTAGTGGGAATGTATTCGTACCTAATGTTTTGTTGATGCAAATTGGAGAAGCGATTTAGCTGCACGTCGTTCCACGTTGTTTAGCTGATAGCACGTTGCGCGTAAAGGTAGAGAAGGTAGAGAAAGAACTTGCATGCAAGCAGGCAAAACGGATTATATTTTAGTTTATCAAAGTCACTAAGCTTTATGTAGGTAGAATCGTTCCTATACCTCAGTAGAAACATTAACACTTTATGATTATATTGACATCATCAATACCGAGTTATTTTGGCATAATTCTGTTTTTATTCTGGAGTTCGATGTCGATTTTGCACATGTCTCAATTTTATTTTGGATCTGTATAAATTCCATAAGTCGAAAATACAGCTTCTATTTGCCGAAATAGCTACAAAGCACAATACCACTTTCATGGATTTTGGCGAATCCAGCAAGAAGTCGATGCCATTTTGATTATGTTGCAAGTATTGGAGATGTGTCATTGGCAACAAATGAGAGTGGATGTCCAATCATAGAATTTTAGTTTTCAGAGAACTTGGTTGGTCGAGCCAGCACCTCCAGAAATTTTGGTCCACCTAGAGTCAATTCTGCATGGGGGTCGTAGTTTAGTCCGATGAATTCGATCATATTTTCCAATCAAAAATGACTCAGGTATTTATCGACGCTGATAGGACAAAATGACAAATCTATAATCTCGCTATTCCCTTCACGAATTTATATTTGCTACAATTTTTTTTGCACTAGACCATCAGATCAAAGACTGCCACATTGATATATACCTAGTTATACGTCAATTACAGTATTTTTAATCATTTGGTGCATAAATCCTATACGATTAAGTCATATATATACCAAATCTGCGAAGTCGTCAAAAACCGAGTCAATTTCGATATGACTCAGTCTTTTTGAAATTAGACATATCATCGTATGTGCCACATTACATTATACTAGTATATCTAAACAAACTTAGTAGTGTAGCCTTAAAATAGTATACCATAGGTATAGTAGCCGAACGAAAAGTAGCTAGCCCTTATTTTTAAGTATTGGTAGTTGATTACTTAGCTCGAATAGCTAGACTGCTCGTGTTGTTAACTTTTTTGAGAGTCATCGTGTCGAGACGGCAACTTGGTTGATTATGCCAAATGACTAAAGTGCAACTCGCCTGTGCAAGTGGTACTAGTGATGAGTAAACTCCCTAACTTTAGGTTACACTTAAAATAGCTTGAATGCATTTGACCGGATTGCATGTTTGTCGCGTCATGCCGTCGCACGTCTCAATTTTTTTCCAGCTGATTAAATCATCTTTGTTAGAAGCTTTTGGCGTGGACCAATATCGCCTGAATATACAGTGTTTGAGATTGTCAAATGCCACTTAGGTTTAGAGATTTTTTTTGTCAAATACCACTCACTCTTTTGCTTCTAATGAATCAAAGTGTTCCTTTGAATTAAAAAAAAGATGTTGTAATTTGACATCCACTTCATCATAAAGCTTTTATTGCCAGTTTCAATTATTTTGCAATTTTGAGTCAACCTATCGATAATAAAGCGCTTATTAGTATCCTAACAAAATTTCTTGGACACTATTACGTTAGTATACAAAAATAGTTCGAAACATTGATTTTGAAAAAGTTAATCTCGCAGAAATCACAAGATAGTTGCAGAAAATATCCTCCCTCATTTGCGCTCGAGGTTTACACTCAGAGCGATTAAATCGTGCCGCAAACGTTACTATAGAAACGAAAGGTAATAACAACGAAATACAGGATGCGATGAAATCGAACCAGTAATTTAATCGAGTATACCGGCTCTATGAACGATAACAATACGAAAGAGGACGAACGTAATGATGACAAATCGAGCTCGGTATATTATTCGAGTTTAGAAGAGCAAAGTAGTGCGGCCGGTGAAATTATGTGAAAGTGGATATTTGATGTGAAACCATGCAAATTCGAGTAGGACACATTAAATTCGATTTGATTGGTCTAAATGATTTAGATCGAGTTATTTCGAAATTAGTTTGTCTCAAAGAACAAAGCAGATAACTGGTTTATATCTAATAAAACCTAAGAACAAATCATAAGAGTACTATTTGATTAGGTGGTCTAATGGTTTTTTTATTACATAAGTAATTTTTATAAAAGGGTAAATGTACTGAGACAAGCCATTTACTCCAACAGCATCTGGATTGGATGAGTGCATTTATCAAATTCATCCTTGTGTATAATGATTGGACAAATATATATACTTATCAGCAAGATCCTTTTAAAAAATTCCATGTGAAGCTTAAAATGGTAAAGCTGTTGTTTTATCTTTTACACACTCATGATTTTAGCACTACTCACTTGTGCTACAAAGTGAAATTTCGTCGATGAAGTCGTATTTTTAGCCAATTAGGATACTACAATTCAGCTATGTAATTAAAATTGACATCTGTCCTTACAGGACCATTTTTGAAATACAATTTTCAGAAAACATTTGGTTGGGACCAATTTCCAATTAAGTTTTACCGACACTGATTGGCAATTCGAGTTGTTGGACTGAGCTTCGCTGAACCGGAAATACTCCTCAGATAATTTCGGCCACGCCAAAATGGCTCGAACGAATTAGACGGCAGAGAAGTCAACGGTGGAACGGTAAGAAGAACTTAACGCCGAGGTGACATTAAGAAGCCTTTCGTGCAGTAGCCATCATTGAGTTGTAGGATGCTAATGCACAGAATAACAGTCTGCCATTTACTCTTTTTAATTGTTTAAGTATGTCAATTTGGTTTGTATACCAGAGAAAACTTCACATATGTAGTTTGCGAAGGAAAACCTTAGGCTGTTCAAACTTTTCATTTTGTTTAAGTATGTCAAATTTGGATAGTAAACCAGGGAAAACCTCACATAATTGCGTAGGAAAACCTTAGGTTGTTCAAGTTTTATATTTTGTTTAAGTAACAAAACACAGTGGTTTTTCGCAATAAAGCAGTTTTCCGAAGGATCCATCAACTATCCAATTATATGTCTGTATTTTTGCTACGCGTACCACGATTGGCTGATTAATCGAAAGCAGAGTTTTCCGCCGTAAAGATTTCCCGCAAAAAACTGCTATTTTTGATATTTTTGGTCGACTTGTGTCTGCTTTTAGGTTTTTAGCGACATTTCTATGCAGCTTTTCCGCGAAAAATTGCTGTTTTCGATATTTTTGGTGGTTTTTTTAATATTTTTTTTTAAATCTTAAATAATAGATTTTATTTAATATTTAATTTTTAAATTTTTTCTTTGGTCAACTTTTGTCGGCTTGTATATTTTTTCAAAGACATCTCTAAGGATAACCCTTTACATCACCGCCTAGTCCATGATTCGAGCTTTCCATTGGTTCATGCGGATTCACCGGTCTGCTGATTGAGCAAAATTATCCTAATTTAGCTAGGGTACCCAATTTCCTGCGAAAATATGATGGTTTTTGTTTTGTTAACTATGGTAAGTAAACCAGAGAAAACGTCACAGAGTCTGCGTAGAAAAACCTTAGGGGAATTGTCTATTTGCTTTGTATGCTTGCATCGACATTTTGTCACAAGTTGTCACCCCAAGTTTATTTATCAAATAAAGAAATTGAGACTTTGGAAGTGCCTCGGTAAAAATGTCGGCTATCGTGTCCTTTGTATTGCAATATGTAACAGTGAACTGTTGTTGTTCTACTTTTTCTAGCACAAAGTGATAGCGGATATCGATATGCTTAGATCTACCGTTCAATTCAGAATTAATTGCAAGTTTAATGCAACATTGGTTGTCTTCGTGATTTGTTGTTGACTTTGTGGATTGAAATCCAAGTTCACTTAGCAGGGTCTTTAGAAATATTACTTCCTGCGGGCAATGACAGAGTGCAATATACCCAGCTTCCGTTGTGGATAGAACCACAGTTTGAAAGCCATGATATCGGACTTTCACCGATCATTTTTTGTCACAAAATTACCTATAGATCGTCGGTTATCTTAACAACTCGCACAGTCAGAGTCTGAAAAAGCAGTAAGACTGTCCGTGAGTTGACGGGTAGTCTGCTGGATTGTTCCACCTAGAGTCAATCCTCATGTGGTACGCAAGGTCAGGTCAGGCTCCTATCATGAGATACATGAGGCTGCCGACTGCCTCGCGATATGGAATGTCTTTTCATCATATTTCTTTCAGCTTCTGTTTTAGGGCTCATGGCACTAGACATTTTTATGCTGCGGTCAACTGGTCTAGTGACGGGATACGTCTCAATATATTTTTTTAAACAATCCAGGACCTTAGTTGAATATTTCTCTTGGTGGATAAAGATCGCTCGGTCGTTGCGGTTCCGTTCTACTGACCACCCGAGCAAGTACGTCACATCACCTATATCTGTCATATTGAACCGCTGTTTCAGGGCAGCTTTGACTTCATTGACGAGGGCAGGTGTTGGAGCGATGATCACAAGATCGTCAACATAGACAGCAATATAGCATGTCGGATTATGGAACGATCCGACAAGACACATCGATCTTTGATGAGACGTCGAAATTTGATGCTCTCCAGAATTTTGCGAGGGTTTGCTACTACACGCGAGGTGCCTGCTTGAGTCCATATAAGTTCTTCTTGAGCTTGTACACCAAAATGCTCTTTTCATGGGATATTTAATCCTTCAGGTTGCTCCATATAATTTCTTCATCCAGAAAACCATTGAGAAATGCAGTCTCCACATCCATTTGGTAAATTTCATAGTGCAATAGTAAGAAGAAGACGAATGACTTCCATTCGTAGCACAGGGACAAAAATTTCTGTGTAATCAATACCAAACTGTTAGAAGAAACCTTTTTCACTAATCGAGCTTTAAATCGGTCTACTTCACCGCTGCTGTTGTATTTGACAACCCACACCCATCGGTTTCAAAGTACTTTTCTTCCTGATGGTCGAGGGAAAGTGTGCATGTGGCGTTCTCATTATGAGATTTGATCTCGGATTGAGCAGCATTGAGCCAGTCTTAAGCATGAGAAGAAGTCATACCTTCGCACACTGTACGCGGCTCGGCAATATAGCGAATAGCTAGAAGAGTGTAGATGAGATTGGCCGACGATCTTCGTCAGCAATATCCTCAGATCTATTTAAAAGAGGAGAGGGCTTTTCAAGGGGAACGTCCATGAGTTAACCCATGTCATCAAACTTCCGCTTGGTACCTCGTTGGGATGGTTGTGTAATAAAGCTGTATGTTTGCTCGCTTCGGTGCAAAGCATCAACCAAGGACGGCAAGTGTAGTGTTTGAACCGCCGGCGTAAATGCAGCACTATCTGTAGGTTGGCGAGATGAATAATAGGGTGTCGTAGGCAAAAAAAATACGATCCGTGTATGGGGAAGTTACATCCCTATTAGGTTGTTCTAGCCCTGTTGATCGATTCGATCTATCTAATCATGATTCCGTTGGCAAAAATGCCTAGGAGGGGAATACGGTTTCATTAAATGTAATATCACGGCTGCGAAAAATCTTGCCAGTGGAAACATCAAGTAATCGAAAACCACGCTCATGGTCGGATAGATCGAGGTACATGCATATAGTATCACATGGGCCCGACGTGCTGATGGGACGTGGACAAACGCTTTGCATCTAAAACCATGGAGATTCATGACGGAAGGTTTCTTGTCATGCCAAAGCTCATTAAAGATTATAAAATAGCGACAACCGGTTAGACTTGGTGTCGGGATAGGACCGCATCTATCACTATGAATTTTTTCAAGAGGAAATTTTGCACGTTCAACAATTTAATTAGACTAAATGGTTGACGGTGGAACTTTACTAATGAACATGTAGTACATGTAATATCCAGTCGCGATCCTACTCCATCGATGATCTCTTCATTTTTAGGCAAAGCCTGTAATTTACGAAAGTTAGGATGGCCCATTCGTTTATGTAAACGTAAAATGGCTGACTTACCATGAAGGGTGATCAGAGCCATCGGGTTTCTGGTCGATGTCGACTTCGTACTTTCCATAAATTGGTACAAACGGCATGCGTGGCAATTTGACCTTCAAGCTAAAATGTTTGCTCATATCATCGCGCATTGCATGCGATTCAAAGAGAAACGAAAATCTTCCTTCACTGCCGCAGGCACCTAGAACAAATTAAACTTGAATTCGGGCGCGTAGAGGACGTTGCGCAGCTTCAGCGTCTGAGATCGTCCCTTGGAGTCAATGACATTAAGAGAGATATCACCGATCGCAAGGATCGGGATATGGTTCTTCCCACCCACAGTGATCCAGCCTGTGTAAGTCGATGTTGTCGTGAACTACGCTTGGTTATACGTCAAGTGGCGCGTACCAGAGTCGATAGTCTAGACTAGATCAACATCCGTGGAAGTCGTCATCTTGGCTGCCAAACCAAACGTCGACACAGTGGCGGCGGTAATGGCACTCATCGCGCTATTGTTGTGACGGGACTGATGGTACCCGTTGTTGCCCTGGTTGAAATTGCTGTTCCCGCCATTGTAGCTACCGTTACCATTGTTGTAAGCATATCTGCTACCATTGAAGGTACGTTGTGGATTGTTGCCGGAATTGCCTTGGCTATTTCCAAAACCGGAATTCCGGTTGCCTTGACCGTATTCAAGCTGATCAAAATTACGCCTACCCCCGCTATTGCAGTTGGTGCCACGCGAAAATGGGCGTTGACAATTGTTGTGGACATTGGTTAAGCTGCGCCGGGTACTCATGTTTTTGCTCGGCAACTTGAAGTTGGTAGGGATAACCATGTTTGGTTTCACGTGACCAATCGATATGTGCTTCACCGACACATGGTACGTAGCCATCGTCTGGTTTGAGCGACCACACTACGAGCATATGAGTCGACTGTCAGTGTTCGTACCCACAAGAGCTTGAGTACTTGCGACAGGAGCAGTTGCGTGCTTTGCCTTGCATGACGCCTCGACGATTAAAAGGCTAGACTTCGGTCCCACGATCCGCCAGAGCACGTTCATTCTGGGTTTCCGGGTGTTACTCGGGATAGCGCGAATTTTTTTTGCGCGAGTTTCTTGGTTACTTGGGACTCCATGTTACTTTTAAGCTCTCGAAGAGGCAAGATTTTACGGTTTCGTCGCCAAATGCGCTTCTCACTCTCCCACGATGCAGACATCGCGCTAAAGAGGAACACAAAAAAAGGCATTATCGTCAAAACTGTTGTTCAGTACGGTATTAAGGCCGCTCATACGTCTTCGTACTTGAGAGTGAACTCTGTCATGTCATCACCTTCCTGGTAACGATCATTGTACAGGTAGTTCACAATGCCGTAGGGACCACTGTAAGCCTTGGTGCCCTTGTATCGATTGCATATGGCTTGGTAAATATCATAAGCCTTGTCAAAACCCTTAACAATTCTGATATGCTTCTCATCAAGCGTCTTCATAAAGAATGACTTAACTTGAGCATTCAACGACGCGACTGCGCAGCAGCGAAGAAAATTTTATTTCTCGCTTCGGCTTTAGTCTTTGCTTGGGCTCGTTCCTTGGCCCTTTGCTGCTTTTAGTCTTGCCTTTGCAAGCTTCCTGGCATTCAGTGTTCCAAAGGATTCAGCTTGAGCAGAAGCTAGAAGGACAGAAGTTGCAGGCTTTGATACATCGTCGTTTCCATATTGGACTGCCGAATCCTTGATCGTGAGTCGGCGGACGTCGGTCGATGCAACAAAATTTTCTTCTTCGTCGTCGATTTCTTGATCCGATTGCACATTTTCGTCCCGCGATCCATTTTCTTCATCACAGTTGAATTCCGAATCTGGATCTTCGTCGGTGAGCGAAACCATGTCTTTAACATCATCAGCGACTGGGTTGAGTTCGTAGTCGGGGCCTTCAACAAATCGGAGCAGGTTCTTCACGTCAAGGCTTGAATGCGGGTCTTTCAGAACGTCAAAGTTGTCGTACCCGGTCAGGCGAGAAAAATCGGAGGAGGTGGAGCTTGGGCTCATAACCTGTTGAATTGATAGCACGTTGCGCATATTGGTTGAGAACGTAGAGAAAGAACTTGCTTGCAAGCAGGCAAAAAAGAATTATATTTTAGTTGATCAAAGTCACTAAGCTTTATGTTGGTAGGATCGTCCAAGTAGAGTCCCTATAGAAACATTAACACTTAATAATTAATAAAATTAAATGTAGTCAATTAGTTGGGTTTAACTATTAGCTGTAATGTAAGATCTTATCCTGGAGACTAAAATCGGCTCAGGTTCAATGGGAGGGCGATTGGTTGCAGACATCGAACATCGACTCGCTGACTGGAGCAGTGCTGGTAAAGTGTCGAACACGCACTGGATGCAAATCTGCAGTCTCATCCTTTCTTCTCTTGACACAACGCTTCTACGTTCAAGCATCGTCGCCATTTCTAGCTGGGCCCTTGTTTGGATCCATAGAAAACTTAAGATTTCCGTTGGTGACCGCTTCCACTGCTCGAAAATCATCTTGTTCTGAATTTGCCACAACCAAGTCGTCGCAATACTGCAGAAACCCCACCATAGCCTTTAAAACTGGTCCAGGAACGCTGAGATGGAGTACCATAACGATTCATCATCGCCGATTTTATCCTGTCTCCCGGTATCGGTGCCGAGCGGGTGACAATATCCGATTTATACGTGTCTAAAGCTGCTTCAGAAAGTTCCTCTCCGACCCAGTGACCCAGCCATTTCAACCATGCTTGTTTTGCAGTGAGACACTCCCAGAAGATATGATGCATACTCGTTCTCTGGGTGTGACAGCTTGAGTTCAACGGACATAATGTCTCTTTCTGGCCTCTACGGTAGAAAGTATTAAGTTGTCTGGTCGCTTGCCGATACTGGACGCATAACTGATAGCTAGTCAATACATTATTATGCTTCCAAACCTTCTTTATGTCTAATCTTGTAAGAAGAACCACCAACCGTCCGTGTGACGACTTGTCTGCCACTTGTGTAGAACTCCGGACAGTCGAGCTGCAATGTTCATATGATAACATTTCTTAAAATGTTTGCGAATAACTTGTGGAATCTTCCAAAACGCCGTAGTTTCTAATTGTGGCCAACCTATTTTATGGAGTAATGGGTGCGGGTAACACACCACAGTAGTCAGTAGAGAAGCAACTCCTGATGCCGACACTATGGGTATTGGAGATGTTAGCTTCCAATAAATACCCCCTTCCGATTGCAATAGGTGTACTTCTGTCCTTGTCTTGATGAGTTCCAATACGATGCTTCGGCCCATGGAGGCGTCAAGCATATCCCTCAAGTATTTAGAACAATTACCGCCAACCATCTCGTTAACTTCGCTCTGGAGTGCGAGACCGCCTGGGTGCTTGGTACCTGTCACACATAAATGCCAGATGCCTTCCGTAGTATCTTGATAGAGAGAATTGTAGATATATATAAGCGATCATATTTTGCAGGTTATAACGTTCCCCCATGGACGTCCATGATCCACGGATTCTTGGCCCACTCGAAATTGCCCAAAAAAGCCCTATAAGGGGCAGGAAAACGATTGTGATACGGGATTGTAGTGAGATCAATTTTAACTTGCACATACTCAGACGCCTGAAGTCCTTTATTGAGTCGACCTTTATTGACTTCCAAGTTTTCCAAGATCCTTGGCATGTATCTGGCTGTATAAAGACCCAACTGATGAACTTGTTCCGCATTAGGTGCCATCCAATTATTCAGCCCCTGCGATAACGTACTCCCACTACGTGATCCATCAAAAGCAGATTGACTTACTAAAGACCACCCTTTGTGTGGTGAAAGACCTACTTCATAGTCAGTGACACCATGATTTAGCCTCCAAAAAATCCATGCGCTCTGGTACAAACCCGGCGCTCCCATTAACCAGACTGTAGTGATCTTCATTCTTTGAACTCGTAGAGCTAAATATAGAGAAATAAGGTCTAGTCCACCCACTCGCCTTGGGGCAAATAGCAAAGCCGGTGCGATTTTATGTGACACAGGATCTCCTACGGTCGAGTTTTTCGAAATAAATGTTTTCTGCATATGTACCAATCGCTTCAGAACATAGTCAGGGGGGTCAAAAACTCGAGCCGTAACCATGATTGCTGGTACTACTATAGCGTTGAATAATACCACTCTGTCCGTAACCGAAGTAAATCGCGTTGTCGCTATACTGAGGAGCCGTTGAATTTGACTTATCCTGATTGCCCAGTTCACCTCCAAAAGATTACCATGCCCTATTTCATATCCCAAATACCGCACCGTAGCATCCGATTTGACAACAGGAATATCGTACCAATCTGGACGTGAGATAGTGGGCGACAAAAAAAGAAGTTGACTTTTATGGGTTTGCACATGCAAACCGGAGGCTTCACCAAACCGTTTCACAATTTGCATCGCCGTTGAAATTTTCCCTGCTCGTCGGAGAAAAATAGTAGTCATCTACGAAAGCTGAGAAACGATGTTCTCCCGGAGTGGCAGCGTTAGTCAACGGAATACCTTGAAGGGAATCAGATTGAGTGAGAGCTAAAGCCAATGGTTCGACAGCCAGGATAAACAGAAGTGGCGCCAACGGGCAACCCTGCCTTATTCCAGATTTCTCCGGTAAAGGTTTGGAAAATTATCTATTTACGAGAAATTCCGCAGTGGTACCTTCGTGTAACCGTTGTACCAAAGTAATAAATGTCGCCGAACATCCAAAACGATAAAGTACATTATATAAATACCGCCGGTCCACTGTATCATATGCCTTGGCGAAATCTAAAACCAGAATGCCAGGGCATACAGTAGTATCAGAACTTGAGAAATGTTTCAAAGTGGGGTCTTGGAGTATTGCCATCAACATCGCTACCGCTTTGTCCATCCTACGACCCATTACAAAACCCTGCTGCGTATCGCCAATCAATTTGCCTAGAAAGCGTTGTAATCGAAAAGCCAAAATTTTTGCCAGTATTTGTTACTTGTTTGAAGCAGAGAAATTGGTCTATAGTCGAGAGCGTTGATCGAGTCCCCTTTTTTTCCTCAGCGGAATAACTAACGCCTGAAGAAATGACCGTGGAGGATTAGCCCCGTTCATAACTTGGTTAAACACTTCCGATAAGTTAGGGCTAAACGTTTCAGCGAAATCCTTGTAAAGGAAATTGCTCAGCCAATCTGGGCCCGCCGCTTTCCTCCGGTCTAAACAATTAATCGCGGTTAAGACTTCGGATTCCAAAATTGGCGCTATTAAATCCTTGTTGTCCGATCTAGAGCTTTTCGGCTGGATGGTACGTGAAATAAGTCACGGAGATGTTCGTCTAATCTTACGTCTGACACGAATCGGTGCTCCTTTCCGAGAATACCATCCCATGATTGTGCGAACCTATCCGGAATGGACATATGTAGTGGAAAGGTGTTGGGGCCAGTTGCATGGATTGTTGAAACGAATTTATCTTTATCTCGTACCGATGCTTGTTTAAATAACTGTCGAATATCGGAAGGTGATCGTTGAATTCAGCTTCCCCTCCTGTCCTTAATGTCTGATTCCAATGCTTTTCCAGTGACCGAGATCAATTGTTTGCGTGATGTCGCATTACTACGATTACGTAAATTCAGTTGTCGCGCTCGTCGCCTCCTCCGGCGGGCCGCTTTCCTTTTTATCGTGTATAGCATGTCTTGACATTTTTGTACCACCTGGTCCCATGATTTCATCGTTGTATTCCACTCCGACATTATTCCGGTCAGATAGTCGTCAAACAGCCTTTTAAATGTTCGTTTGACGAACCAGGAAATGGATAATTTGGACGGTATGTATAGGTCCGACCAGAGTGAGCTTTAGCATCACGAAGAAAAATCACCAACTGTGCATGGTCTGAGACCACCGGGGGTTCCGATACTTCCGACCATTGCGACCATGAAGCAATTTTACTCGATATATAAAACCTGTCAAGTCTACTTGCCTGTGACCCTCTCCAGTACGTAAAATGCTCGGTTGGATCTAAATGAACCTCAGAAGTAACTGGTCCAATTAAATTGCGTGCATCATACAAATTGAGCTTCTCAATAAACCTGGTGAGCTCCAAACTTTCCGTCTTTTCAGAACGGTGACCCCCCCCCAGCATGTCTAATACTGATGACTCAACACAGTTGAAGTCTCCTCCCAGGAGAAGAGGCATCTTAGGAATGGATAAAATAGAATCCGAGTTAAGAAAAATCTTATTCCGTTTGCGATAGTCCACAGATGGTGCATAGATATTCACAAATATAATATAATTCAATGCAATCGAGATGTATCTGTGTGTCCAGCGGCCAAAATTCCACTTGGACCCGGAATCAGCAATTTCAGGATGTAAAAGAATCGCGACTCCTCCTCGTTTACCATCGTGAACACTCCAGTAAGATAACTTGTTGCCTTTACCTTTTGCTCCCCAAAACCGTAACCATAATCCCGCGTACTCCTCTGCTTCGAAATGGGTAGTCACATGTGTTTCTTGGAGCAGATATATCTGTACTGGGTTTGTAGTAGAATGGTGCCGCCAAGTCGAAAACCATTTCGGCACATCTTTCCGTTTAAAACCCCGTACATTTTGAGATAGAATACAATGTTGAGATAATTTCTTTGTGGATCTTGTAGTAGACAGGTTTTTGATAAACCATGTCGTTAATGAGGCAATGCTTTGCATATAAATCCATCGATGCTAACGTAAAATACTCATGGTTTCCATGATCAGTCTCCACCGCGTTGCTCTTAACAACACTGTGACCCGTCACTATCCGGATCTAGTTTTTCAACACCATCCGTTCCCATTGTTAAGTCCTGTTCCATATGCTGGTATTGTGACTTTGCTACATCATCATTTTCAGGCGAAAATGAAGTTTGATGTGTATGCAAAGTGTATCCAAAAGATTGATACGGGTGCACCGGAAGCTTGGGTCACGTTCCATCAATATCTTCAGACCTCGCCAGTGGAAATGCGCCGTGATTTTATGATAGGTCCGGTCGATGCTTTGATGCCCCCCTTCCAAACTTACGTGATAGTGGTGGAGGGTATCCGTTTGCAAGGGAGTCGGTACGACCAGCCGAGCGGATTTATCCTTCTTAATTTCGGGCTGGTCAGCATCTCGGTAGAAAAACAACAATCCGTTCTCATCCACTTCGTAATCTCGGGCTAGCTTAAAGCACTCCTTAGCTTGTTCGGCGCTTACTTTGTCTACTTCTTCTTTCAAGTATGCTTTGAGATCCACTATCCACTACTCTTCGTCTTGTTGCACTATCCCTTCGCTCATTACTTCTGGAGATGGTGAGCCAGCGGCCAGAGAACGGCGCTTTTGCGACCGGGTGACGACGGTCACCCGGGTTACATCCTCAATGATGACCGGGTGGATAAGCTCGGGCAGCCGATTGATCTCTGCCAGATCTGATAACAAGCCTGTATCAGAAGCCGTGACCCCTACTTGGTCACGCATAGCTACTCCTCCCACCGTTATTAGTCTGTGTGCGAAAATAGTCTGTGTTCGGAATTAGTCTGGCACAGATTAATTTAGGTGAAAAAAATTTAGTGAGCTCTCAAAACTTCCTAATTAGTCTGTCACAGTTGGCCCCCTGTACCATAACGAAGGTACAAAGTACCGTAAAGAATGATGTCAAAAGCAAAGCAGCTTCACAAAGAGCGGGGGAATCGATCTCGCTGATATCAATGATTTTGAAGACGCTCTTGCTGATGTAGAGATACCTTAAGAAAGATTGATACAGGTCAAGAAAAATTAACCATTATATTTTAGAACACTTTTCAACTTGTTTTTTATAAACCTTTCATTACTCTGGTAATAAAATCGTACCAATATAGATTTAGGGAGCCTTTAGAGCTGTGACTAGCTTGGTCAAAAACTAACTCGGCTTTACAGAAGTTATTATTACTTGGCAGCCTATTATCAATATTTTTTTAACAAGGCCCGTATTCGCTTTTTTTTAGATTTTAGAACCTTTAGTGTAGTTCATTACAATAATGGTCAAAAGGTAGTTACAATTTACAGGTAAAGTGTAAGCGCTAAAGTATATCGACTTCAAATAAAGAGCAGATTTAGAGGAAGAGCAGAAGCTCTGGCTTAATAATTGATTACTTGATAGACCTCGCAGCTTTGCATTTTTGGTGACCCTTAATTCTGTCATTTCAATCCCTGAAAAGCACCAAGAAAATATTGTGAGCTTTTGAGACCGTTGCACTTCCTTTTGCAAAAAAACATGTGACGTGCGCACAACAGGATAAATCTGCCTAGCTAACAGTAAATATGTAAATAAAGATACTGAGACAGTATCCGGTAGAGGAGTTTGTCGCCATTACTAGACGTTTCAATAAGACTTCTTGCTCCTGCTGGTCTAGCGATACAGTTGATTGAATAAATACATATAATGGCGTTTCTGTACGTGGTATTCTTGTCTGTTGGAGTCGTGTGTGACACGCGATCAATCAACGGGTTTTAAGGTACGCTGTACCTAGGTTATGGTACAAGTGTGTGTGTGTGACACTAGTTTAACCCAGACTAATTACCAACTTATAAATTAGTCTGGCACAGACTATTTCCGAACATCCCTTAATTAGTCTGGGTTCATTACTAGTCTGGCACATACTATTTAAGGTAGCACAGCTCAAAAACTCAAGTTCGAAATTAGTCTGGCACATACTAATAACAGTGAGAGGAGTAGCGTGGCCAGGTGACCTGCACTCTTATTCCAGTCTCTTTTAGCATGTAACAATTCATGTTCCGGCCACTTTCGCAGGGCGGACATAACCCGATCATTCAAAAGTCTTAGTCGGGGGGGGGGGCTTGCAGTCTATCTCTCCAGTGATTTGCCGGATAACCAGATTGGAGTCGCCGCATATGATAATCCGCCCCTGCGTCCAGCCAGTCAGCAGATCTAGGCAAATTAGCAAACCTCGGTATTCTGCCTTATTTACTGTTATGCCAGGCGTGAAATCCGCGACCACTTTCCACTCCATAGGATGGCTCTATAGGTGACTACTCCCTTTTTTACGCTTGATGACCCGTCAAAGCTTAAACCATCAGTTCTTCAGTCGGTCCGACTGTTGGTGGCGGTAGTGTGATGGATCGTCGTGGCTGTTTTCGAGGCGCTATGGCTATCAGCACTTACTTCACTCTTGCCCTTGGGGTAATGCTGGCCGCTAACGTGTCCAGTATCTCCTCCTCTCCTTTGGTACACTTGATTACTTCTGGAGACCACTGAGACAACAACGCAGCCCATCTACCCAGCCGGCCATCAATTCCATTTGCCGTAAGAAGCCATGACAGCATCAACCGACTGGATAATACCTTAATAGGTTCAGACACCATCATAGTATAGCACACATCCAGGAAACGTAATAAAGCCAAAACTTCTTTATCCACCAGCTCATAGTTAACTTCGTTAGCCTTCAGAGACCGGCTAGTGAACGTCACAGGACAATACACTCCATCATGATCCTGCACAAGGGCAGCTGAGATAGCCCACTCGTTAGCATAGACGATGACCACAGGCACCTTATTAACAGCGAAACGCTTCAGGACTGGTGTGGTCGCCATCTTTGCTTTCAGCATGCCAAATGCCACCATCGCCCTGGTCATGTGGTCATCCGGCCCGGCGCACAGGAGTTGGGCAGCCGGCTGCCTGTCTGGATGGACAAGGACGCTACCTCATTGGTGGAAATAGTTGACCCGGGCAGCATATCATTGGCTGATATTGCTGACTCGGTCAGCATTACTCCTTGCCGATCCTACTCTCTCAACTTGTGGTAATCTACATCCCGTAGCTCATACAAAACAGCAGCATAGACCGCAAAATCCTCAATGAACCGACTGTAGTAATTCAAACTGCCCAGAAAAGATTGCATGACCTTCAATGGCCGCGGGAAAGGCAGATTACTCAAAGAATCCAGATCCTTCGGATTAGCTTCCAATCCGGCAATCAAAACCTGGTGACCCAAATAAGTCACCTTAGTTTTTCCCCAGAAACTCTTCACCACACTAATCGAAAGATTCCCTTTTTCACACGTAATCATCAACTTTTCCACTTTTTCACAGTAAATCCCTAGTAGTCGCCGTCACGAGAATGTCATCAATGTAGGACCGCCACCCCAAAACCGAAGATTTTAAGTCGGCGTCCGGGTCACCTTCGGCGTACACATATCCGACCAGGGCGGGATCTTGGTCCGCCTTGATCTTGAAATGTCCATAAAACGCGTTATTTATTAGTCGCTGGTAAATCTGCGGGGCATTCTTTAGGCCAAACGGCATTTGGTTCCACTAGAACAACCCGAAAGGCGTCACAAACGCATAGATTTATCGTGCACGATCGGTCATAAAGACCACCCAGAATCCACTAGCCATGTCCAATGAGCAATACCACAAAACTTTATCCAGATCCTCCAACAAGTCGTTTATCAACGGCATCGGGTAAACCATCAGCTTAGTCTGCCGGTTCATCAGTCGGTAGTCGATACACAACCTTATATCCACCCCATTCTTCTTAATAAATGATTACAATGGGCGATGCCCATGGCGAGGTGGACGGCTGGATTATCTTGGTGGCTAGCAACCCCTTGACAAGCTCCGACAGCTTTTCCCGATACTGGGGGGCGACTCTCCGGCACCTTTGCGTTACCGGCTTGGCGTTACCCACATCGATGTCGCATACCGCCCCATGGTCGGAGGGAGTCAGAGCATTTCCAGGACCAATCAGCAGATGTTTCCTTTTCTATATGATGTCCTTTAGCCTGCCGATCTCCTCCGGGGTGTTCACATCTGGGTCTCCAACTTGTAGATCATCAATATTAACCGCTAGTGGGCAGGGGGTCACCTCAGGCAACACCACCATCTGATCCTCCATGACTTCGACGTATAGATTGTCCCCTTCATGAATGCAGACCTGGTAAGCTTCGGCTAATTCCGGATCCGGAACAGATGGACCAGTTGATCCGCCTCCAACTAATTCCGAATCCCGGTCAGCCGGATCGGTCGATCCACCTCCGGCTATTTCCGAATCCCGGTCAGCCTGAATGGTCGATCCACCTCCCGCTATTTCCGAATCCAGGTCAGCCGGATCAGTCGATCCAGCATCGTCCTGCTCGTCGGGCCATCCGGCATCGGAGGTGACCGCACATGTGACTCTGCCTTGTCTTCTCTCCTGATCTTGCCGTTATCTGTCTTCGACGCAGTGGACAACCAGTTCAGCGATTGGGGCAGGATCTCGGCCAGTACATTCAGCCGGATCCGGCGATGGCTGGCCCCGCATCAATATTCTAGAAGGACTCCGTTACTCTGGTTTACCAGCATTGGAGTCAAGTCTTCCTCCACCACTTTCCCTTCGCTCATCAAGTCGGTAGTTGCCTGAAGGCTAGGTTTTGCCACTCGATATAGCGTCTTGAGCCAGTAGTGACATAACCCGGCCGGCGGGGCACCTTGTCCTCGGCCAGCCACATTGCAATGATCACGTCTTCATGCAAGGTGAGGGGCCGTTCTGAGATGTAATTGAGGTGACCATCCCCTTTAACGAACGAAGGCACCCAACACTCGCCCCTAGTCAACTTACGCCGCCTGTCGTGTGGTCGTACCATTACTTCCACCGCTCTTCCCACTGGCACCGTTACAAACTGACCTAACTAGAGGAACTGGACGTGCGCACCATATAAGGGCCGCCGGCCAGCCAGCTGGATTTGCACCACATCAGGCAACGTCAATATCCCAGAGATAAATCCAGCCGTATGCCGGATGGGGCCATAAAATCCATCCCCAGAATTGAATCCTGCCCGGCTAGCTTACCTACCCAGGCGGTAAAGTAGTACACCAAAGACCCAGCCAACGTAATCTTAACACTTGTTCTTCCTTGGGTCATGTACAAACTTTCACTAATGCCGATACACTCCTGCCGCTTTGTCTCATTTATTTCACACCCCACCTTACGAGCAAATGTGGTGTCAACGATGGACACTTCTGCGCCAGAGTCAAAAAGCATGGTGGCATTCTGGTTATCAATTTTACCATCCGCCTTGGCTTGCTTGAACCACTGATCCGGCGAATGGTATTTCCAAGAACCTCGTGATTCGCCGGGTAACAAATTCAATTCCATAATCACTTCAGACCGAGAATATTCGTCCGTCCGTATACTGCTTACCAGGAAGGGGTCAGCCCAGCTGCCCGGGGACCGGATGACGAACCCACAGTGGGTACACTTCCGTCTGGGGTAATCCTGGTCAGTTCGAGCCGGAAAACCCTTCTGCTGGCTAGACCCAGATAGCAGCCTGGGTTGCTGACTGGCTTCCGCCGAGAACAGGTACCGGTACTGCTCCTCCTCAGATTCGTCCCCAGACCGCTGGTACTCCTCTTCCGAACTAGTCGAATCCGACTCTCGGTCCACCATGTGGACGGCTCGGGCCGTCCTGGTGGATGGCGGTCGGCTTCCTTGATCCGGGTTAAAACGTGACTTGTACCTGACTGGTCCAACTGCTGCCTTGGGTCCTCGCTTCTTCGCTCTTTGATAAGTACGCAGCGTCAGCTCTAGCTCCGTGGTATTTTTCAATCGCAGGAACGACAGCTGGTCCACCATCTCCCGATCGTCAACGTGCTGATGAAATGCTCCACATGTTCCCGAGCAGCTTCCGACCGGCTGGCATCTTCTTTAGCCGGTATGTTCGCCCTCATGCCAGCGACATTGAGACGATGGAGGTATTCCAGAGGGGTCTCATCTGCCCGCTTCTTGGTGTGGAAATACTGGCGCGCTACCGACATTCCCGATTCGATATTGCTCTCCAAAAGCTTTAACCAGCTCCCTCCAATCGTCTCGGACTTCCCGGCTGAGCTGCTGGATCCAGAATTTAGCCGGACCCTTCATCAAGTCTCCGAAGATCAGGCACTTCTTATAGTCCGGCGTACGGTCTCTAAGGAATGCTGACTTCGTCTTGCTCAGCCAACCTCGGGCTTGGTCATCATCCATATCTCGTCCAGATAAATCCTTCAACTCGGGAGTGGCTGACATCCGCACCCTGGTAATCGCCCCTGAGTCTGGATCAAACGCTTGGGCTGAAGCCATATTGGCTCGGCGAGCCATCCCCAGATCCAGGTCATCCGGATCATAGTGGCACCTGGCTGACCTGACGGTTCGCCATTTTGACCAATCAGATTGGTGATCTTATTATTCATCTGTCAGTTAATCGATACTGGAGCCACCACAAAAACGCACCCCTGAGGTGTTTTTTGTCATACTTTGGTCTACTGCGTATGGGTAAGTATTTTAGCAACCTACACACAACGAATCAGTCACCGATAGTGTCAGAAAGTATCTCGCGCGCATCTAATAAACCAAACAGCCCTTTTTTAAAAGAACTCTGATGGTACGAGCGAGCTGATCAGAGTCAGCGCTGCAGCTGCACGCGGAGCAGTTGCAGCGCCACCAATGGAAGAACTCAAAATAACACCAGCTTATAGTGATTTCGTTATTAATTACTTTATCGAACTAATTTGCATCGTGGCTTTCATGTTTCAAATTTACTGTTTTTCTACAATGGCGCTTCATATATTTCAATACACACATCCGTTCTTGCCATAGCAAAATCTAGTCAAAGAAGTGCTACGATTGGCGCCGATCAGGCATTAGAAGTGTATCAGTGCGTCACTCATTAACCACCATGGCTTCTGATGGGGAAGGCTACTTCGTTCTTATCCCATCCTTGCTCCTACCGCCATCAGAGCCTGTCTAGAACAAGCGAAACAAACAACAAACACATAGAGTTACGAGCACCAGTATAAACGGTTTAAAAACCTGCGTCGGCTCAAAAGGCCCAATAAACCAGCGTCGCTGACGCAATCTCTGCACTTCTTCCTCTCATTCCACATCCAATTGGAACCATGCATCGTTTTCGCCTCGTGAGCCTTATTCCACTCGGACTTGCGTATGAATCTCTACGGGATTTTCGTAGCCCTGCATGCCGTTTCATTTCGACACTTTGCGACTGCAGTTGTAGCTGTTCTAGGGCTTGTCTCGACATAGCAGACGAGGTCATGAATGGTGCCTTGATCTCGGTCTTGGACAGCACCTGCTTTAAGCAGACCACATCCGTCGTACAAGACGGCGCTATATGCTCGCAATTTAGAGACAAAACGATGAAATATCCTTGGCCAAGGCCAAAGAGGAACCTACAGCGTGCCAGTACCACACGGGACGCAATAGCTTCTTTTGTGATGTTCTTCTCCTAATAGGGAGTTTGCCTCTGCTGCAAGTGAGATGCCGTTCTTCTGCGAACGCAAATCGGTACCAACTGTTTTACACTCTGTCTCTCACACAAAGATACAACATATTAAGTACGATCGTACAGGAAAAGAAATCAAATATTCGACAGAGATGACCGCATCCCTTTAACAGCTTTGTCATCCTCTTTGTCTTCGATGAACACTTGTGAGGTACTAGACGTGCTGAGTTTACGACTGGCCGACTGCATCTGTATCTGGGACACCAGTCCCTGGTAATTTCGATACACGGGCGCGAGTTTCAGGCGGACTCGAGTTTACCAAGAAGTACTCTACTGAGTATTATTACATGTATTGGAAATATCTTCTTATTTGGCCATTGACAAAAAATGGCATAAGTAGTGGCAAGTCACTAAGTATGCACTTCTTTAGGGCAAGCAAGGGTTATCATAACTGCGCCAAACGCATTTTTTGGCGCACAATTGTCGACAAAAATTTGCACCAACAAAACAATGACCGTTACACACGACTTAACTTGTTTTGAAACAGGCGTTCGTATGAAATATCTCGGGATCCCGGGACGAAATAAATGACAACGATTAGTTTAGAAATCGCTGGTTAGGTCACGTCGGGACGGCATCGGTCCTACCATCTGGATTGGTCCCACGGTCTTTTTGGGACGTTGGGACTGGGACGGCCGAAGTGCACCATAACAAAAAATATCAACGAAACACATTGCAATGGAAACGATGATCACCGGTGAAGCCACATGCGTCATTAGTATCACATCCAAGGCACTCCACATCGATGAGAGGATGAAATGGTACGCCACGCAAAAGGCGCACGATCTGCGTGCAGAGTATAGGCGTCTTCGAACCTATCTGATTCATGAAACGAAGGCGAATACCGAAAGGCGTTGCGAGTTGTAATGGAGACCGAGCAGCGCCTGATGGCATCCAACGTCGCCAGCGGGCCAAACAAAGCTACCGATGGGAAGAAGCATACGGTCGACAGCCCTTCTGGCTTTTGAATGTCGTGTTTTAGGAGAGTTTCACCAGTGATGGGCACCCCCGCCAATCGCCAGCAACTGGACACGCGTGCCATTGGTCTATACCCGCCAGTTTTTACCGATAATGTTATCGCTTACAATATCATCAACTACGACTCTTTCTCTAGTGTGGACCCCGCGGCTTTCAAGCAGCATGACGCAAAAAATGTTGAAGATATGGAAACGGGTAAGTGTTGACTACCGAGCGGCGTATGCAAACTTCAAGCAGTCCGGCTACCATCGCCCTTTCTTGGACTTCCATAAGGGTCAGGTGAATGTTTATTACATCCCTCCACTCAGAACAGTCTCGCGCCCCCAGCTATCGAATTGAGTGACCCAGTTGATTCCGGAGAATAGTCTCTTGACACGCTCGGGGGAAACTCAGAAAATAACCACGCCGATCAACACACCCGCAAAAACCGGTAAGACTTACATTTTAAATTAATACAAAAATGTGTCCATGGCTAAATCACCTAATTTTTAACCAGGAAAAAAAGAAATGGACGCAATTCGTGAGCTTACCGCGGCACGGGAAAACTCGAGCACTGCGCGACGCCAACTAGATGTCATGGAAAGCGAGTTCGAATTAAAAAGACACTAGATTCACTGCGAACAAGAAATACATTCCACCATGGTGCGAATAATTGAAATGATTAAGCAATTTACCAAGATAGAGCTAATGATGTCGATTCAACGAAACATTTCCAAAGTGAGGCGTCAGATTGTTGCAAATGAAGCGAGGAATGTTTTGGCCAGGTGAAGTTGAAGTGATGGAGCTGAAGGGATGCAGTGCATCTCTTTGCAAGCAACGGGACGGTATTTAGATTTTTGCAAAGAGCCAAAGCGACCAAACGTCAATACACATCTTGCTGTTTTACAGATTTCATTGAAGGTTTTCTCAGAGGGATGATCATAAGCACCAGAAGATTCGGGGTATTCGGGGTACGAATCGTCTGCGGTGGAAGCTGTGCTCCGCGGTTGGTAATGCGTCCAAATCAATTTTTCTTACCTGACTTGACGGTAGATTTAGTTTGTGACTTGTTTTGGTAGCACAAATTTGACTGGACGAGGAAAATTTTAGCACCTCGCACATGGCTTCGTCACAAAGTCGATCAAGCTTAGATCGACGCTGCAATTCCACCAAACACAGTGTCTGTGATCGTTGTATATTGATTTCTGAATCGAAGATGTCATTTGCATTAAGTGTCTTCTTGAGGCGCTCAAAATTTGTATCCACGTCACTGGCAATTTGCTGGATCTTGTTCTGCATCTTTAACACAACCCTCTCGTGGTCTATAAGAGAAAAGTCTTTGCATTCTCCGATCGACCGATGCTACTGAATAGAAGAACTCTGCGCTTGCTCGACCTTCGAAATCTCCCGGCTTATGACTGAGCACGACATGGGGCAAGTGCAGCTTCATGTCCGCACCACGGTTAATTGTCGATACTTTTTGTGATTCTACACTGTCACTCAAAGTCCCTACCGTTGCGGCTTCAGCAGCTGAACAGTGAAGCTCTGTATTTCCACTTTTGTTAAACGTAATGCTTTCAAGTTTTCTGCATCCGGCGTGAAGATCGATTCACGTTTATTGTTGGCAGCGTTGGCGCGACGCTGGGTACGACAAATCCGATCTTGTAGCTTCGCCCACAAACGAATGGGATCTATGGACTAGGATCTACGTGTACCAACAGGCAAAGTCTATGCCAAAGTCTCCTTAAACGGACGGTTGATCACTCCACCTTTGGTCATTTTGATATTTAAGCATGTATGCACGAGAATAAGAATACGAGAACAGCGAGACAACTCGTGACGTACTAACCGATAATTGCGCTACACTCTTGGTAGATTAGAAGTCCGAGATTAACGTTTCCCAAGCGCTCAAGCTGCCAACAGTGCCCAAGGTTTAGCTTGACACCTTTAATGATACTTGAGTACGTTCGCACAACGACGGAGTACTTATGACACTGTCAGTTGAAATGTTGGTTCTGTTTTGTACGTGATAGCGTAGATTTGTATAAAAGAGAGGAGCTGGCTGAGGTATTATAAAAAATATCTGTATCATTATGAGGCCCACAATAACTGTTCGTGTACGTCAAGGGGTTTGGGCGATAACACTGGTGAGAAGACGTAGTGAGAGCCAACACTAGTTGTATTTTCGCGTGTGCTCATTTTTGAAGCAACAGGTTGTACATGCTGACGCATTGGGAAGCCAAAGTGCGTATCCATCAAAGGCTTAGCCCCATGACGGTGACCGTGATCATTGCTGTGACAATGCTCTTGACTAAAAAGAGGGCTGTGACCTGCACTGCCTTCGTTCATAACTTCTGTTTACTCGACTCCAACATAATTCAGATCAGTAACCTGAGGCTTTGAAATCTGCACGGGTAAATACTTATCGAGTTGTACATGACGCCGAAATTAATCTTTGGTATGCTGCAGCCCACGGTGTTTGTCAGCCAAAGATGCAACTTCCAGGTGTAACGTGGCCACGTTTTTATCACCCGCATGATGCCAAATGTTCCACTGAGAAGTATGCTTAACGCCTAGTACCATTATTCGCACATATTGTAAAGCTGCATTGGCCATTCCTTCCAGCTCTTATGGTGCACATTGCAGTAGTTGGCGTGCTGTGTCCCGTAGTAGAGGAAACGTGCTACCCAAAATTGGGAAAGAAATTAGTGCTGAGGAGATGGAGTCAGCTACGTACCACTCGTACAATTAAATCAGCACTGAAAAATGGTTACGCCTACACTGCCCAGCGTATCGGCTAAGACATTAAGATACACACCATAAATATTGCTGTTACCCCTATGGTCACCACTTTCGGGGGCATTTTCGCCGGGAGTCTGGTAGCAATTGTTTCTGTAACTGTGTCCATGGACACTATGACATCCTAGAGAGAGCTTTCAATCTTCTCTGTGACTATAACTGTGACCATGTACATGATCGTGAAAAGAATAGACCAACTAAATTCACAATTAGTCTAGCTGTTGACGTGAGCAGCAAATGGTCTGTTGTGAGCTCTGATGGATCCATGAAGCGTGACGCAGCTTCACGCAAGAGGTGAAAAGACACAACAAGCAGCAATAAAAAATTCAAAAATCCAGACGAACCTCCACACGACCATAGCCGTACGTGTAGGCGGAAACCGACCTATATAAGATGCCACGAGACCAATCACGAGCGCGCCATTGTCAAATTACATGTGGCCAGCATCGCCTGTGAGTCCGAGTAAATTTGTGTAAAACCAACACCAACTTCCACAAACATAAAGACAACATTAACCGACAAAAGGATCATAATCTCGCGCGAGACACGTCGGAACCATAACGCAGCAAAAACCTGGGTCACTCCTGACAGCATGTTACTCTTCGAGCGATTACCAGAGTTTGACCTATACGTTTCTAAATAAAATTCGCTATCATTGTCTCCTGCGTAAAATACACCAATACGCCTCGAATGCCTCAAAAATATATAAAGCATTGGGCAGCATGTCAATGCACTAAGAGCAGCATGCAACCTATGCTGGCGGCTCATCCTTAGAATCGTTGACTTGCTTGCTGCTGCCCCGGACAATAAAACCACGAGAAGAAATGTGCCGTCGCAATTTCTTCCTTAGAATACTAGTGCGGGTCCGATTTTGGGTTGCTCCTGTGCCAATTCTGGAGGGAATATATCCGAGTGCCCTGGTTAGCATTTCAGTGGAATCAACAAAAGCAGGCTGGATATCTTGGATTGCTCCGTACCCATCCACCCTTCTGTTTATATATTTCAGTGGAATCAACAAAAACAGGCTCGATATCTTGGACTGCTCCATACCCATCCACTCTTCTGTTTAAACTAAAATTGTGGAGAACTGTTGCAGCATGGATGGGCCTTGGCGCGTACGGTAGCTTGACCTCAAGCGGCTTCTTGAAAATGCTCCACTCAGTTACCAGCAAGCCGGACGCCTGCTCGATGCGAATCCTAAGTTGGCTTAGAAAAAAATTAAAATATCCTTTCGAAAAGTCCATTCCATCAGTCGCAGAATATGGAGTGAGGACACACTCACTAATTGGATACGCGTTATCACCGACAAGGTATATTCCCAACGGAAACTGGGCGACCTTTTGGCTAAGATCGGACACTTGATGGGCGCGCGAGTCATTCGTCCCGCCTGGACATTGTATTGCGACGGACGTAAATGGTCACAAGTAGCTTGAATGCTCAAACTATACGCGTGGTAGTGTCCAGAGAAGTAAGAGGTGATGTGATCGGTGTCTTCCTTTCCGGATCGTTTAATTCGGCATAGGCAGCCGTCCAAGGCGCCTGCGCATTTCTGCAAAGAGCCATGACTGCTTATATCCGCAAAATATATGCTGCGGCCGTAGGGAATCTTTAGCTTGATGAAATTTTAGGCTGAGATATGTATTTTTTGTGATGGCAGTAAGTCCTAAATGAATATAGCGGTAGAAAGTAGGGACGCTAACGCATGCAACGTCTGAAATATCGTCGTATAATCCACCAGCGAGCCAGCGAATCGTACAGTGAATTACCACTTCAATCTTGATGCGCAGGGACTAGTGGAGTGCATGGAAATGCGGCTGGAGCAGTTGGGCCAGTTGGTTGTGTACCACAAGAAGCAAGCGAGCCGGCCAGTGCACGAGAACTCCACAAAGGTACGTGAATAAACGAAAGCGTAAAATACCACTTTATCCAAAATAGAAAAATAAGAACGTAACGGAAATGTGGTGTAGTCGCTCTCAGAAAATCTTCCTGAGACGCGAACACCCACGGGGGTCCCAGACGACTGACTACCGGAGGGGGTACTCCGTCCATCCGAGTCATGATCCGATCCGGCTTGAGGCCGGCTGGATCGGTCGCTTCCATCCGCTTGATCGCGACTGCTCGAATGTTGCATGTTGAAAGCTCACCTTGTGTACCCGTCAGTACTGGGTGGTTAGCTCTCTTGATGGACCCTAGGGCGAAAAGTGTAAATCCGTCCAATAGGGAGATGAAGTGTAGGACTAGGGGTAGCTCCTGGGCGGAAATCGTCACCGGGGAGCTCGTTGGGTAATATACTTGAACTTTGTATAGTGCCGGCTGGGCCGAGAATAGTCGATCGGCCAGCTAAACCAATAGGACACTTGAAGTTTGTATAGTACCGGCTGGACCGAGAATAATCGATCGGCCAGCTAAACCAATAACAATGAAGGGCGAATCCAAATGTGTATCCACAGAAGGCCAAATGTCACCACTTCCCAATACTTGATACCGTGTTCAAAACACGGGCGACTTGAGGTGAGTATACGAAGTCGCCGCGACTCCCGGTCAGGGGACTTCCGGTGGGTTAACTTAACCTTCCCCGGGCAAACCAATAACAGCAAGAGGGGACCTTGTTAGCCCTCTGCCGTGAACCAATAAAGCGACTTGCGTCTAAGAAAGCGAAACGTATACTGATTTATCCTATGTCCAATACTCCCTTTGTGTAACCTACCTCAAATAACACGCCTGACCAGTCATGTATCTTACCCACGCAACCCGGCTAACTCCGACTCTGTGTACCGGTACGGCCGGTACACCAACCCCAAATGGTACCAACCCGGCCGGTACACTGAACCCATATGGTACCAGTCCGAATGGTACATGTACCCGACCGGCTCGGCCGGATAGCCACCCATCCGCGCCCCTCGGCCGCTGACGCTAGCAGTCCCTTGGCAGCCCTTCCTACGATCCCGGTGCATACTCTTTCCACTAGAACAATCCTCTTCTTCCGGGCTCCTTCCACTCCATCCTTACGAACAGTCCGCCATCTTGGCCGTCCGCCATCCGCGCCTCGGCCGTCCAACCTCCATAGTCCTTCCGTCTGCTCAGCTCGTTTATCCGACTATCCTCGCCCGCCGACTTGGTTTCCAGCCAGGCACCGCCCGACTGCCTACCAGGGTGCCGGGCAGTCCCAAATTACATCTTATTCCTGGCCGGTCTGGGCATCCGGCTTAGGGTAACATTTCGGCCAATCCGGTGCGAGCATCCATCATCATTAGTCTGTTAACTTCTGGAGCACTTCACCACAGCCGCCCCTGAGCCTTGTCGCAGCCGCACAACGGTTGAGGCACGCGCTCATCACATTTCCACACTTCGATTTTCAACGCCTCTATGTCTGATCGTAACGACGCCCCCATTGCTCCTGTGCCGGGCCACTCCCTGGTCAATACCCAGCTATCGGCCGTAGGACCGGATGCTCATCAGGCCGGCCCAGAGCATCGCCCCGGGCAACCTGACCTGGCCGCTCTGCAAGCTCAAGTCGCTGCGTTGACCGCTCGCGTGGCCAATCTAGAGCAAGCGAACACCGATTTAGCTGCGACCGCCCGGCTGGCTAGCCAGCAAGCAGACGAATCTCGGGTCCGGGAAGTCTTAGCGACTTTTCAGTCTCGCGACCGGATTGGCCAGCTGGAAAACGAGAACGCCGACCTTCTCCAAGCGAGAGATCGCCTCCGTCAGCAGTCGGACTCACAGCGTGTCCAAAACCAGAAAGTCATGGCTGCTTTGAAAATCCAAAGTAAGTACCTTCCGTTTGTTCTGGTTCGCCTCCCACTCATTCACTCCGTGTATGCTCTTAGACCAAAACGTCATGAACCTCCGTGTCTTGATGATCGAGTCTTTCCAGACTGCGCGTGAGTTGACGACGCGCTACGACGGCTATATCAAGCTCTCCCAACGGTTGGAAGGTGCGCAGCAGGAACTGGGCAAGTTGGAGGTTCGCCGGATCCGTCTTGCTAAGAAGCTAACCAAGTACCAGAAGGCGCTATATCAATCGGCCGATGCATCGGCCGACCTTAAGCGCCGGGTCCGGGAGCTTGAGGCCGCATACGCTGAAACCCAATCGGGTGTGTGTGACGCCCGGGAGGCGTTCACTCGGCTTGCGGAAGAGCGTGCGGATTGCTTTTCTTCTCTCCAGGAAGATCGGGCTCGTCTAGCAGCTTCGGCGTCCCGGGTGAGAGGTCTCATGAAGGGTCCTGCTCCCATCCGGGAGGCTTTCAGGCACCTCCTTGAATTGGCCTGTCCGCGGGACCCTGGTCCGGCCGCTTCCGCCACGCCCCTTCTTCCGTCCGCTGCTAATTCCGCCGCGGCCGTTCAGACATCTGACGCGGGAACTCCCGCCCCTGGTCCAGCGACTGGTGATACGGGAAAAGTTTCTCGCTTACGGATTTGGAATACTACCCAGGACCCTAACCCGCCGCCAGCGCCAGTCAACCAGCAGGCGGCTTCTCCCCTGTCCACTGAAGATCCGCCTGGGCACAAAGGCAAGCGCCGATCCAGTCGGGTTGCGTCGCTTCAAGGCCCCGTGGCAGCCAAACGGCCCAAACGGTCCGCCGCGCCGGTGAGCGCGGCTCTAGTCCATGGGGAGAGCGGGCCGGGTCCTAGGCCCACTTCGATGTCGACTTCACCGGCTTCAGGAAAGTCCCCCCGTCGTTCTCGCGCTGCCAGATCTTCGTCGAAGGCTCCGACTACTCCGGCTCTCCTTGGCGTTTCCCCTCATGACCGCCAAGGCCCATCCACCGCCTCTCCTGATGGAGGAGAAGCGTCTGGCCTATCGGGGTTGGATTCTGATGAGGCTACCACCGAGGACCTCGAGGAATTACCTTCCCCAGACCCCTTCGCCTTCGACGAGAACGAGTCCAAGGAATCCTCGGAGGAGTCTCCTCCGTTGTGGATTCCCCGCCGGAAGGTCATGACGGCCCTCGAACTGGCCGCGGCGGTCCCTTGGTCAAAGGTGCAGTTGGAAGGTCTGCGTATCCAAGACCTCACTGGCGCCTTGGTCACCAAGTCGTTGACTCGTCCGCCGCTGTGGATATTCCCACCGGCCCTCGCCGTGCCCAAGGCCGAGGACTGGAATGCCAAGCTTGTGGCGATTGGGCCGCTGAACGCAATTCTGTCACAGGAACCTTGGGCTATACTGGCGACAGAGATGCCGGACATCGGCCTGCCTCGTGCTGGCTGGTTCGCGGAATTGCGGGACGTCTGCAAGGAGTACCTCTCCCGGCATGGACAATCCATCTGGGAGTCAACTCATCACCTTTGCATTTCTGTTGCCGCCGGGCGCGAATCTCCCGAGCTAGCCAAGTACTGGATCGACCGCAAGAACCGTCGCAAACGCGCGACTGAAGGCTGGGCTAAGGTCTGCAATTTCGTGGTCGATGGAATCCAACGCGGCCACTGCGACCTGGACATTTTCCTCCACCCGATCATGCTACATCTGGCCAACCGCCGCGTGGAGAAGAGCGGGATCTCGGCCGAAGGCGGGACTTGGTATCCAGGTTTGGGCCAGTGTCAGGTTCCCACTCTCCAAGCTTCTCTCGATGCGCTCGACCAGCAAGATCCATGGCGTAACCAGTTTCGGCAGGATCCCGATCGTCACCCTGGCCTCCGCGTACCCCGACTCCGGAACAAGTTTCGCTGAGCTTCGTCAAGGGTGTCCCCGAGGCTAGCCTTGCATACATCGTCTTCTTTATTTGTTACTGGCTGTTAACCTCGATAATACACTTTTCTTTCCATTTTTTACGTAAGAAACCGCTTGCTCATCTTCTTCGTCTGACTTCTCCCATCCGGCACCATACTGATTCGAAGACAACTCCGGAAAACCACTCCATCCGGCACCATACTGAATCGAAGACAACTCCGGAAAACCACTCCATCCGGCACCATACTGAATCGAAGACAACTCCGGAAAACCACTCCATCCGGCACCATACTGAATCGAAGATAACTCCGGCACCAAAAAGATAACCGATCGGACCCGACTAGCTCCATCCACCGATTACTCGGCTGAGTGGTGTTATCTGGTCCGGCCGTGCCTGTTGCCCTGGGGCTGGGTGGACTAGTTCTCTGTCCCACCTTCTTCGTGGGTCTGCATAACCCCGAAGCGATTCCGGCTAGTCCGCCGGCGGTCGAACTCCCTCATTAGAGCTCCGCAATTTAAATCTAGCTCGTCCACCCACGACTGCTCCTCGCAATTTTTCCACTGCACGAGAAACTCCCTGTGAATCCGCCCAAACCGGGTTTTCCGTCCGTTCCGGACGTCCAAAATTTCTTCTACCTCGTACTCGTCCGGGTCTAACGGCTTGTCCCAACTGTCTTCCGGCAGCAGAGCTTCATCGAAATCTAACCGGTCATTTTCCCCTGTAAGGCGTATATTCGGGCGGTCCGGGAAGTGCTTCGCCAACTTCAACTTGGAGACATGTACTATCGGGAAAACGCTGTATTCCGTGCCGGCCGTGACCAGCTTAACTGCATGATCCCCGACCAGTTCTGCCACTCGGAAGGGGCCATGCCACATATGCGCCAGCTTCCGTGCATAGCCTTCCTTGACCCGATCGAGATACAGCCATACCCGGGAGCCGGGCTCAATGCCGTGTTCTCCGGCGCGGTCGTTTTTTGGTCGGCGTGATCCTTGATTTCTTGTCGGAGACGTTCGTTTACTTGTTTCTTTGCCAGTGAGTAGTGGCGTTGCACTCCCATCCTCCAGCGGCGGGCGTCTCTGTCCCGGCTTCTGGTGCACCCTATTGGTATGGCGGCTTCCAAAGTGGATCGGGGATCCCATCCGTAAGCCAGATAAAAAGGGGTGTCGCCCCTTACCCGGTCGTACGACGAGTTGAGAGCGAAAACCAGTCTCTCGGCATATTCGTCCCAGTCGCATTGGTCCGCCTCCACCACGTACATCTTGAGGGCTCTGGTTAGGGTCTGGACCATCCTTTCGGCCTTTCCATTCGCCTGCGGGCGGTAAGCCATAGTGGCGCTCTGCTTCTGTCCTAGGATTTTATTGAAAGCTCGGAATACGTCTGCCATAAATCCGGGCTCCCTATCGTGCCGGATGACCTCGCTCGCCCCGAAACGCCTGAACACACATTCTTCGTAACTTTGCGCAACCTGTTGGGCGGTACGGGTGGAACTGGCCTTTGCTATAACCAGCCCGGTAAACAAATCCGTCCAGATCAGCAGCTCTGTATACCCATTTCGAGATTTGGGTAAGGACGGGATATGGTCCATCGCGATGACTTGAAACGGATAAGTGGCCTGTATGTTTCCAGGCGACCGCCCTCTGATGGTCGGCCGGCCTTTCCCGGTTTCGCAATCTGGACAGCTCCCCACGTAGGCCTGAACGCTACGGTAAAGCCCCCGCCAGTGGAAATGTGTCTTGACCTTGTGATATGTCCGGCCGATGCCCTGATGCCCCCCTTCCAAGCTCACATGGTAGTGATGGAGAATATCCGGCTGTAGAGTAACAGGTATGACTAGCCGAGCTGATCTATCTCTCTCGATCTCCGGCTGGTCGGCGTCTCGGTAGAAGAACAGTAGCCCGTTTTCGTCCACTTCGTAATCCGGGGCCAACTTGAAACATTCCTTAGCTTGTTCGGCGGTCAGTTTATTCACTTCTCCGTTAAGGTACGCCTTGAGATCCACTATCCACGCTTCCTCGTTCTGCGCTTGGAGAATCCGCTCTGCTCGCAACTGTTGAACTATCCCCTCGGTCATTGTTTCTGGGGATAATGGGCCATCGGCCGAAAAACGACGCTTCTGCGATCGGGTAACGGCGTTCACCCGGATTGTCTCCTCCATGTTGGCTGGACGGATGATCTCGGGCAACCGGTTGATCTCCGTCAGGTCTGATAACAGAGCCGGATCGGAAACCGTTACCCCCACGTTGTCGCGCATGGCCAGCGTAGCCAAGTGATCCGCGCTCTTATTCCAGTCTCGTTTGACGTGTAGCAGTTCGTGTTCCGGCCATCTCCGCAAGGCGGACATAACCCTATCATTTAACAGTCTCAGCCGCGGCGCCTTGCAATCTATCTCTCCGGTGATTTGTCGGATCACTAGGTTGGAGTCACCGCATATGATGATCCGCCCCTGTGTCCGGCCAGCCAACAGATCCAGAGAAAGCAGCAGTCCTCTATACTCCGCTTCGTTCACCGTGATGCCAGGCGTGAAATCCGAGGCGGCCGCGATCGCCTTCCATTTGGGCAGCTTCCACAAAATGGCACTATAGGCCCCGACCCCTTTCTTTACACTCGCCGACCCATCGAAACTCAAACCATTAGTTCCTCCGTGGGTCCCACTTTTGGCGGCGGCAACACGATAGTTTGTCGAGGCTGCTTCCGAGGTGCGATCGCTATCAGGGCTTCCTCCACTTCTGCCCTGGGGGTGATGCTGGCAGCCAGTGTGCCCAGTATTTCCTCTTCCCCCTTAGTACACTTAATAACTTCGAGGGACCACTGAGACAACAGAGCCGCCCATCTGCCCAGCCGGCCGTCAATTCCATTCGCCGTCAGGAGCCACGATAGGGTCGACCGTCTAGATAGTACTTTGATAGGTCGAGAGACCAGCATAGTATAACACACATCCAAGATCCGTAATAGAGCCAGAACTTCTTTATCCACCGATCCATAATTAACTTCATTAACTTTCAAGGTCCGGCTGGTGAAGGTCACGGGACAGTACACTCCATCGTGATCTTGCACGAGAGCGGCCGAGATGGCCCACTTGTTAGCGTAGATGATGACCACCGGAGTCTTATTAACATCGAAATGTTTCAAGACCGGTGTGGTCGCCATCTTCGCCTTTAGCATGCCAAAAGCCACCATCGCTCGGGTCATATGGTCGTCCGGGCCGGCCGCGCCGGGGTCCGGCGGCCGGTCGCTTGTCTGGGCAGACAAGGGCGTTTCCCCATTGGCTGAACTACCCGAAAAGGGCGCTTCCTCATTGGCCGAAATACCTGAGGAGGGCGCTTCCCCATTGGCTGAAATAACCGAGAAGGGCGCTTCCTCATTGGCTGAAATTGCCGGCCCGGCCTGCATCTCCGCTTGCCTATCCTGCTCTCTCAACTTATGGTAATCCACCTCCCGCAACTCATACAAGACCGCCGCATAGACTGCAAAATCCTCGATGAACCGACTGTAATAATTCAGGCTGCCCAAAAAGGATTGCATAGCCTTTAGGGATCGCGGGAAAGGCAGATTACTCAAGGACTCCAAATCCTTCGGGTTAGCCTCCAATCCGGCAATCGACACTTGATGACCCAGATAGGTTACCTTAGTCTTTCCCCAGAAACTCTTAACCACACTAATCGAAAGATTCCACTTTTCACACGTAACCATCAGTTTCTCCACTTTGTCACACAATAAATCCCAGGTAGTTGCCGTAACGAGAATGTCATCAATGTAAGACCGCCGCCCCAAAACTGAAGGTTTTGGGTCGGGGTCCGGGTCACCTTCGGCAAACACATCCCCGACCAGAGCCGGATCTTGATCCGCCTTGATCTTGAAGTGTCCATACAGCGCGTTATCTATCAGCCGTTGATAAATCTGCGGAGCATTCTTCAGACCGAACGGCATCCGGTTCCACTCGAACAACCCGAAAGGCGTCACGAATGCAGAGATCTCCCGTGCACGATCGGTCATAGAGACCACCCAGAATCCACTGGCCATGTCCAATGAGCAATACCACAAAACTTTATCCAGGTCCTCCAGCAGGTCGTTTATCAGCGGCATCGGATAAATCATCAGCTTAGTCAGCCGGTTCACCAGCCGGTAATCGATGCACAACCTTATATCCACCCCATTCTTCTTAATGATAATTACAATGGGCGAAGCCCATGGCGAGGTGGACGGCTGAATTATCTTGGTGGCCAGCAGACCCTTGATAAGCTCTGAAAGCTTTTCCCGATACTGGGGGGCGACTCTTCGGCATCTCTGTGCCACCGGCTTGGCACCTCCCACATCGATATCACAAACCGCCCCATGGGCAGCCGGAGGAAGTGCGTTCCCTGGTCCAATCAACAGATGTCGTCTTTTCCATATAATATCCTTCAATCTGCTGATCTCCTCCGGGGTGTTCACATCCGGGTCTCCCACTTGTAGATCGTCGATAGTGACTGCTGGGGGGCAGGGGGTCACCTCAGGTAGCACCGCCATCTGTTCTTCCATGCCTTCAACATATAGTTCGCCCCCTTCATGAATGCAGACTTGATCGGCTTCGGCCGCTTCCGAATTCTGCTCGGCCGGCTGGGCCGATCCGCATTCGGCTATTTCCGAATTCTGCTCGGCCGGCTGGGCCGATCCGCATTCGGCTATTTCCGAATTCTGCTCGGCCGGCTGGGCCGATCCGCATTCACTTCGGTCGTCACAACCGTCATCGGGGCTGACCGTATATGCAACTCTGCTTGGTCCTTTCTCCCGACTCTGTCGTTCGTCCGTCTCCCTCCGAGTGGGCAAAACCAGTTCCGCGATCGGGGCGTAGCTTCGGTCAATACGTTCAGCCGGATCCGGCGACGGCCGGTTCCGCGTCAATATTTTAGTAGGGGTCCGGTACTCAGGCTTATCCACCATCGGAGTCTGGTCCTCTTCTAATTCTTCCTCTTCGCTGACCAGATCGGTGGTTGCCTGAAAAGCCAGGTTTTGCCACTCGATATAGCGTCTTGAGCCAACAGTGACATAGCCCGGCCGGCGGGGCACTTTATCCTCGGCCAGCCACATTCCAATAATCACATCTTCATGCAAGGTGAGGGGTTTTTCAGAGATGTTGGTCACGCTTATGAAGTTGAGATGACCACTCCCTTTAACCACAGATGGTACCCAGCACTCGCCCCTTGTCAGCCATAACTTACTCCGTCGGTCGTGCGGTCGTAACATTACTTCCACCGCCTTTCCCACTGGCACCGTTACAAACTGACCTAGCTTGAGGAACTGGACGTAGGCGCCATATAAGGGCCGCCGGCCGGCCAGCTGGATCTGTACCTCGTCCGGCAACGTCAATGTTCCATGCGATAAGTCCAGCCGTATACCGGCCGGGACCATAAAATCCATGCCCAAAATTGCATCCTGCCCGGCCAACTTGCCTACCCAGGCGGTAAAGTAATATACCAACGACCCAGCTAACGTAATCTTGACTCTTGTCCTTCCTTGGGTCATGTACGAACTTTCTCCAATGCCTATACATTCCTGCCGCTTCGTCTCGTCTATCTCACACCCCACCTTACGAGCAAAGGTGGTGTCTACGATAGACACTTCTGCGCCAGAATCGAACAACATGGTCGCTTTCTGGTTATTGATTTTTCCATCCGCCTTGGCCTGCTTGAACCATTTATCCGGCGAGTGATACTTCCAATAACCTCGCGACTCGCCAGGTAACAAGTTCAATTCCATTCGCACTTCAGACCGGGAATACTCATCCGTCCGTATACTGCTCACCAGGAAGGGGTCAGCCGTACCGGCCGGGGACCGGGTGACGTAATCGTCAAACTTACATGTATTGTCGGTTATCCTTTGCTTTGCTTCTTGATTATCCTCCTTACCGACATATGCATAGATACTAACACTAGACCGCTCGGCTCGAACCAGATTCCAACCTGGCGAGCGATCTAGTTTAACATCTTTTCCGCTCCGGGCGGCAACATTCCAGCATGCTTGGTCGGGACGTACCACTTCTTCAACAGGTTGTAAAATTCTTCCATTGGGCACAGTCCCGCCTCATGCACCTCCCCGCAAGCCTTACACGTGAACAGGCAGTGTTCCGCCGGGTGTCCCTTCCTCTCGCACTTCTTGCACGTCAGCCGCTTCCAGCAGCTCCGGTCGTCATGCTTGATGGACCCACAGTGGGTACACTTGCGCTTAGGGTAATCCTGGTCAGCTCGAGCCGGAAAACTCTTCGACTGACCAGAATCAGCTGGTAGCCTGGACGGCCGACTGGCTTCTGCCGAGAAAAGGTACCGATACTGTTCCTCCTCAGACTCGCCCCCAGATCGCTGATATTCCTCTTCCGAGCTAGTCGCGTCTGACTCTCGGGCAACCATGCGGACGGCTCGGGCCGTCCTGGTAGATGACGGCCGGCCTCCTTGATCCGCGTTAAATCGGGACTTGAAACGGCCGGTTCCTACTGCTGCCTTGGGGCCTTGCTTCTTCGCCCTTAGGTACGTGCGCAACGTCACTTCCAGCTCCGTCGTATTCTTCACCCCCAGTAACGCCAGCTGGTTTGCCAGCTCCCGATCGTCCAACGTGCTGATGAACAGTTCCACGTGTTCGCGGGCAGCTTCCGACCGGCTGGTATCTTCTTTAACGGGAATACCAGCTCTCATGCCAGCGACATTCAAACGATGGAGATACTCCAGGGGGGTCTCATCCGGTCGCTTCTTGGAGTGGAAATATTGTCGCGCCGCTGACATTCCAGCTCCGCAGTATTGCTCCTCGAACGCACCGGCCAATCCCCTCCAATTTCCTCGGGTTTCCCGGCTGAGCTGTTGGATCCAGTGTTTCGCTGGGCCCTTCATCAAATCCCCGAAGATCAGGCATTTCTCATAGTCCGACGTCCGGTCTCTGAGAAATGCCGACTTCGTCTTGCTCAACCATCCTCGGGCCTGGTCCACGTCCGCGTCGCGCCCGGTGAAGTCTTTCAGCTCGGACGTGGCCGACATTCGCACCCTCGTGATCGCTCCTGAATCCGCGTCAAACGCTTGGGCCGAAGCCATATGGGCTTGGCGGGACATCCCCAGATCCAGGTCATCTGGATCGTAGTGGTACTTGGCCGACCTGACGGATTCCATATCCACGTCGCTGAGAGACAGCTTCCTGTTCGTTGGCCGACGTCCGGTCCGGCGACCTGTCTGACGGCTCGGCGGGGCGGCATGGGGTTCACTTTGCTTGGACCGCACCGACTCCATATCTTCATCACTCGGCTCCCTCGCATAGTACTGGACTGGTTCGGGGGCCTGTGTTCCACGACGAGCGGGCTGGTCCGGTGACTTCGGACTGCCGCGGCTGGCGCTCAGCCGACGTTGCTCTTCCAAGTATCGCTCCATCATCGCCGAAAACATGTTCTGCAGGTGATCCGGCACCTGAGTAGCGACTTGAGGGGCGGCTTGAGGGGCGACTTGAGGGGCGGCTTGAGGGGCAGCTGGGCTGCCAGATTGGCATTCCTTCTTAACCCGTCCATCCGCGTCTTCGTCTTCCTCTTTCGGTTCTGGATCCGCCGTCGCTGTCCGCCAGGCCTGTACGCTGTACTGGCCGGCGTTCTTCCGCTCGGGCGTACCCGGATCCTCACGTCCTCCAAGTTTCATGGCTGTCGCCACACGCGCTGCTCCCCTTGGGCCAAGCGTCATGCGAGTGATACCCACCGATGAATCCGATGAGTCCGCTTCCGAAGGGGCAGACTCGTACTGCGAAGAGCCTGAGTGTATCCCGGCCGGTTTGCTTGTCGCCGGCGGCGTGGACGGCGCCACTCCAGTCGTAGCTGTCATCTTTTTCGACGGCGGCGAGCAACCCACTAGCGGTACCAAGTGGTCGTGCAGGGCGCTGGACGCTTCCTTCAACTTGTCCATCTTCAGATCAAACAACTCGTTCGGATCAAACACGCCGGTGTTGATGCCGGCTTGTTTAAGTTGGTCGAATAGTCCTCTAATGAGGGACACGTGGCCGTCTGAGAGAGTTGGGGGAGAGACGGGACCTTTCAATCCGCCTATGATCTTCGGCCGTGTTATTTTTAGTACCTTGTCCGTCCGCAAGAACTGCCCCAACTCGTGAAGGTGGAAAGCACGCTCCAAATCGACATCCGTCGATAGGCCGTCCTGCTTCTCTTCTTCCTCTTCGAATCGCGGTTTGCCTTTGTAAGTCGAATAGTCCAATTCCTGCCAATCCGGTTTCTTTAGGGGTAGGGGGGCCAGATCGCGACTTGGTCCCGATCCGGCCGGCTTCCCACTCCGGTCGTATCCGACTTCCGCTTTTTCTTCTTTTATCTTTTCTTTTATATCCAAAATATGCATTCGTTCGTTAGGATCATGGTCGGAACCATGATCCTTCCTCGGACTATGGCGACTTGCACCATAGTCCGATCCGGCTCCATCCGTGTAGCGGCCGGCACTGCCGTAGGTAGTACCGTAATCCGCCCCCGGCGGAGCCTCTAGGGGAGTAACTTCTTCTTTAATGTCAACCTCGAACTCCCCCAATCCGAGGCGACCATCGCATCCTTCCATCTTCAGCAGCATTGGGGGCGATATGCCTTCCCCCAATGCACCCGACACAACATCGTCAACAAATTTGACAGGTTTAGGTCTTTCGCCCGCTAGGGACTCGCGGTGATATCCAGGGTCACCAAGAGATCCGGGCACGCGCACCATTGTGGTGTAGTCGCTCTCAGAAAATCTTCCTGAGACGCGAACACCCACGGGGGTCCCAGACGACTGACTACCGGAGGGGGTACTCCGTCCATCCGAGTCATGATCCGATCCGGCTTGAGGCCGGCTGGATCGGTCGCTTCCATCCGCTTGATCGCGACTGCTCGAATGTTGCATGTTAAAAGCTCACCTTGTGTACCCGTCAGTACTGGGTGGTTAGCTCTCTTGATGGACCCTAGGGCGAAAAGTGTAAATCCGTCCAATAGGGAGATGAAGTGTAGGACTAGGGGTAGCTCCTGGGCGGAAATCGTCACCGGGGAGCTCGTTGGGTAATATACTTGAACTTTGTATAGTGCCGGCTGGGCCGAGAATAGTCGATCGGCCAGCTAAACCAATAGGACACTTGAAGTTTGTATAGTACCGGCTGGACCGAGAATAATCGATCGGCCAGCTAAACCAATAACAATGAAGGGCGAATCCAAATGTGTATCCACAGAAGGCCAAATGTCACCACTTCCCAATACTTGATACCGTGTTCAAAACACGGGCGACTTGAGGTGAGTATACGAAGTCGCCGCGACTCCCGGTCAGGGGACTTCCGGTGGGTTAACTTAACCTTCCCCGGGCAAACCAATAACAGCAAGAGGGGACCTTGTTAGCCCTCTGCCGTGAACCAATAAAGCGACTTGCGTCTAAGAAAGCGAAACGTATACTGATTTATCCTATGTCCAATACTCCCTTTGTGTAACCTACCTCAAATAACACGCCTGACCAGTCATGTACCTTACCCACGCAACCCGGCTAACTCCGACTCTGTGTACCGGTACGGCCGGTACACCAACCCCAAATGGTACCAACCCGGCCGGTACACCAACCCCAAATGGTACCAACCCGGCCGGTACACTGAACCCATATGGTACCAGTCCGAATGGTACATGGTACCCGACCGGCTCGGCTGGATAGCCACCCATCCGCGCCCCTCGGCCGCTGACGCTAGCAGTCCCTTGGCAGCCCTTCATACGATCCCGGTGCATACTCTTTCCACTAGAACAATCCTCCTCTTCCGGGCTCCTTCCACCCCATCCTTACGAACAGTCCGCCATCTTGGCCGTCCGCCATCCGCGCCTCGGCCGTCCAACCTCCATAGTCCTTCCGTCTGCTCAGCTCGCTTATCCGACTATCCTCGCCCGCCGACTTGGTTTCCAGCCAGGCACCGCCCGACTGCCTACCAGGGTGCCGGGCAGTCCCAAATTACATCTTATTCCTGGCCGGTCTGGGCATCCGGCTTAGGGTAACATTTCGGCCAATCCGGTGCGAGCATCCATCATCATTAGTCTGTTAACTTCTGGAGCACTTCACCACAAGTATAGATCAGGGGAAGGTTTACATCGAGTACTAAGGGAATTTATTGTAGCTAATTGTTAAAATTTACTAAATAGACTACGTTTTACAACAACAACATTTATTGTCGAATTTAAGTTCTTCGCCTGTCCCAAATCTGCTGTTTAGGCCCTTGTTCAAGTGCTGGCACGCTTTACTGTACCGAAACAAGGGTTAGGGTTATGTAATTCTGATCGTTCAGAAACGATGTTCCGGACACTGTCCATGTACATACCCACCTGCACCACACATTATATGAGCATGCGTGCTGTACTACATGTATTGGTGTCTAAGGGCTGTGCATCGTGTAATTATCGATTTCCCTTGGGTCGTGCCGAAGGTTTCGGGCGAGGACTCGCAGCATACGCACAATCTACTATTATACTGCTATCTCTATTATGTATATTACTTCAGACATGATTTCGGTACAAATGTGCTCTTTTCAGAACACCTCATGGAGGTGTTCCGGAATACAACGATCTCGGCTATCCTAGACAGTGTCCATTCAAGTGTACTGGTTGAATTGACTAAAAAGTGGAGAGAACAATGCTGGCTCGAGGTAGTGGAAGCAGGCAAAAGGGAAGGCTTAATGGACATCCATGGGCAATGGTTTGCGGAATGGGAAGAACGCTATAACGTGATGAAATCTCAAAGTCAAAAAATGGCGATAATTAATAGCTCACAGGAATGGGCTCGTTTACGCAAAATCCAGTTCGGTGGCAATACAATTTTAAAACTGCTAGCACCGAGACAAGTACTCCTCCTGGCGACAATGCTATTAAGTGCGCATCTATTCGCGGAGCAATTAGCGGCGACTCTAGGGAATTATTACAACCCTACTGATACCATTTTATGCCTACTTCAGCGGCATATAAAGGTAATGACTGTAAGCCCTGATTACGGCTTTGGAAAAAGGGGAACAGACAGCTTGGAAGGACCTGTTCTCGTATATGAACTCAGAAGAAGCAATCAAGGCAACTGTCAAGGAGAACATAGCCACACTGGAATACGGTCAGCAGGACCCTAGGCGTTACTAAGGACACCGCAATAAATCACTCTACTACCCATGAATACTTTGCCATGAAGAATTGTGACATTTTCACGAAACATCGTCTTCTAAAAGATATGGAATATAAACCGATGAAGCATGCAGGTCGGGATGACCCAACAAATTTGACATCAATAATATTATCCCAAAATGTCAGGGGTTTTACAAAAAAAAGATATCTCAAATTGGTTGTACTCTTGGCGGAGAGGTGGATCGGAGCATAGGGCACAGAAAATATTCCTCCAAAGAGACACACATTGTTTCGACGAAGGAACGTGACGATGTGGCGAAACAATGGGCTTTGGTTTGGGGACATCAAAAACATTGTCTTATTGGAGTGTGCACCCTTTCAAACAAGGAGAGGTCGAGATTTTGATTGTTCCAGCTCTCGCAGATCAAATACACCCATGTTCTGAAATCTTGTGGACGAACCGTGTAATAGCAGTCCAATGGAATGACTGCACTTTAATAAACCTGTACGGACCTTCTGGTGATGCAGCCGGCAGAGAATTTTTTTTTTGGCGACATCAGGAAAATGTTTCCCAGTAAACTCACGAACTACATAATTGGAGGGGATTTTAAATGTGTAGACACTCCAATATTAGATCGATTGGGGATAAACCGATCGATTCGATCAGAGAGTGATGCTCTCTCGCGACTGATTGCATCCTGGCACTTATGGGACGCGCGACTTCTAATGACACCTGTTCTGGATGAACTACAGCTTGATCCAACAGATCACTTTACCTATTGGCGTGGTAATCAGGCGAGTCGTATAGACCGATTTTACGTGTCGGACCACTGGAAAACGTGGGTGGTTTGGGTAGCCGTGGAAGCTCCATCAGTGTTTTCTGACCATAATCAACTTTATCTATGCCTAAAAGACCCAAGTGTTTCTAAGTCTGAGCCTAGACTACATTCTAGAATGCACATGTTTATAGTAGCTAATAGTTAAGACTAATTAGACTACATTTTACTACTACAACGATCTCGGAACAACAATGAGCCAAACACCACTTTTTTTGTCCAATCATGTGTCACTATTTTACAGTACAGAACGCCATTCCGGTACTTGAACAAGGGCACGTGTAATGGGGTGCCATTACATAAGTGATATTTGAGTAGAAATATCACAGTTCAATTTCAGACTTAAT
>MIQA02004171.1:0-10750 GCA_001887855.2 Sclerospora graminicola | reverse complement strand
CCACAAATTGTTCCGCCATTTCGCGAGTATAAAAGTGAAAGTAAATCGAATGATTGTTAGCGTTGTAACTAATCGTTTTCACTTGGGCAATCATCGCCCATAACTCCTTCGAACCTTTTGACCGAGTCGCTGCAGCAGTGGCTATACTTTCTTGTATGCACTTCGTACTTAGAAAGGCCGCTTTAATCGGACTTTCACCTTTCATGTCCATAAACAAACATCCTTCTACCTGTACCCGTATAGTTTGAATTAAACGGACATGATGCTCTGGTGACATTATCCGTTTAACAAATTGTGGGATTCGTCTTGCAATAATGTTGCCTTCCAACAATCCTTGCACAATTGTCCACTCGTAATCAGTTCCGTCCCTTAATTTGGTCGGGGCAAATTTAGCATATTCCCTCTCACAAATTTTCCGAAGTTCAGGAATCAACGCTCCATCGTAAATTTCCTTATGGAAAAGAAAATCAGTCGTGTTAACTTTCTGCACGGTTGATTTTTCCTTGGATGCAATTTTCGCCGTCCAACCTGAAAGTGGAGGCGGATCTTGACCCGCTTGTTGCACAGCTGCCTGTCCGATCATTTTCCGCAAAATTCCTTCGAATGTTTGGTCTGACTTCTGCGCACTGATAGCCGCACCAACAATTTGTTGTCTCCATTCTGTCCAATCTTGTTTCTCTTTGACCACAATGTGTTCAAATAGCTCCAAGAGACATTAATTTTCACCTTTTTTAAGTTTTGGCAAGCGTTTCGCACTAGGGGACAACTTTGATGCTGGAACCTTAGCCTTTACAAACACTTGCTCAAATAGTTGTTGCATGGTGTCAACCCATGCTTTTACCTTTGGTGAGGTCTGGGGAGCATTTTTCAGTGCATCCCTCAATGCCCCGGCTAGGTCCACTGTTGAATTAACTTTGACCTTTTTATTACCAGAGTGTGGTACAATTTCAGAAATGATTCTGACTTCTGATGTTTTCGATGTACCACCTGTCGAAGTATCAATCTTAGAATCATGTTTACGGGAGCCAGCTGAATTCACCTGGTTCTCCGTCGTATCAGGTTCAGTGGTCGTGGTCGTTGTAGCATGAGGCTCTTCGACCTCCATTCCTTCCCCTTGCGCCGAGTTGTCCTCCTCTCCCACATTGTCAGGTGGGCCGGATAACTCCTTCACTTCGCTCGTCGGGTCCACCGACATGCCACCACTAGATGGTGAAGGTCCGGGACGCGCATTGTCGTAGTAGCTTTTTAGGTTCTTTGTAGTTCGTCAATCCACCTGAGCCAGGTGAGTGCTAGAAAGCAAATTGAGAACTGGGAGGTACCAAAATTGATGGCCCCAATTGGCGAATCAGAAGTGCTTTTGGCGGTCAAGAGTCTAGAGAGGGGCAAAGCAGCGGGTGAGGACGGTTTAAACAATGATTTCTATAAGGATATCGTGATGGATATGATGGAAGATTTATTGCGAGTTTTTAACGACGTCATGAAGGGAGGGCATCCGCCGCCCTCCTTTTTCAAAGCAGTAATCATCCCCTTGAGAAAGAAAGGGGATTCGATTAACGCTATGGATTACAGGCCAATTTCACTTTTGCAGACTGGATACAAAATTTTCACAAAAATTTTAGCACGTCGGTTACAAACATTCCTGGCCAGGTTAATTGGTGATTCGCAGCAAGGATTTGTGCATGGACGAAGAATGGATAGGTCAGGGATGATCATGATGGCAATATTGGAACAAGGGAAAGCACAACCCCGTGTAGCAGCAGAGGACAGTGGAAGTGTGCTATTGCTAGACTTTGCCAAGGCATACGGCACGGTTGATCGATCGTATCTACTGAACGTGTTACAGAGGTTTGGTTTTTTGGAGAAATTCATACAACTCATGGAAATATTACATAGTGGGACAACTGCACAATTTTTGGTAAATGGAGAATTATCTAAGGAGATGGACGTCAAGTCTGGAATTCGTCAAGGATGTCCGCTAGCTCCATTACTTTTCATTTTAGCTGTGGAGCCTTTGGGAATTGCACTACACAAGGAGAAGGCCCTACAAGGAATTACACTGAGTGATAGACAACGAACATACCAGCACTTGTTCTCGGCGTTCGTGGACGATTCTACGATATTTCTGCAACGCGCGAGTCAAGTTGAAATAGCATTGCGAGTGGTGAAAAATTTTGGGGAACTATCGGGAGTAAGGGTACAGCCAACAAAATGTGTACAAATATTTTTGAGCACGGAGGAGCAACGGACATTTTGGCATGGGATACCGGTATTGCAGGAGGTAGGAACAACGAGGTACCTTGGATACGAGATAGGAGAGCGGAATCTCTCGGAACGTAACTCGGCGCATCGGTTAAAGGCGATTCAGAGGAGGTTAATTGTAGCAGCAAAATGCGGCACATCGGTACTGGAGAGAGTCCAGTTGTTCAACGCGATTGCGGTCCCAGCAATTCTATTCACTGCGAAGATCTTCTCACCGAATAGCGAAGTGCAACGAAATTTACTGGTGTTCCAAAAACAATTCGTGTGGAATCCGTCGAGCGATAGTGGACGAGAGAGACATAAAATTTCGCCCATACTAGTGTATACCCCGAAACATGCAGGAGGCTTGGGTTTGATATCGATACCATTGGCGATCCATAATCAGTTTGTTGAGGAGGCAGCGTGCTGGTTGATGGAACCTGCTTCAAAGTATTCGGCTGCATGGCGAATTTTTGGCGATATCTATCGAAGAACCGGGGGAAGTTGTTTCATCTCACCCGAGACGAGGCAGTTTAAAGCAAATCCTTTGTATAGAGGAAGGGGAGGTGACCTAACATTGCTAACGTTATCACAATATAACGGGCCGGAGCCAGAACAAGACGAAATGGTAAAGAGGTACGTGAAGCAATATATTACGAAAGCACTAACGAGAATTCAAAACACAGAAATGTATCCTACTGTAGCGGTAAGGACGGGGAGAGAGTTGATATTAACATTTGTGTGGATGAAGCACCATGGCACGAAGCAATGCCAGAAGATTTAGCAGCCTTTTGGGGAACTTATAACTGGTGGAAGCGAACCGTACCATGGCGGAAATATGGCAAAATCGCGAAAGTCACCCTTAAGGAGCTAAGGATAAGACGTACTGGTTGGAACACATACAAGTGGACAGCTCAAATGACGACAGAAGGAGGGCACACCAGAGCGAAGGTCTCGAGATGACTGGCGACTCTAATATTGTGTTCTCCTAGGGTGTGTGTTGGTCAACATATTGGACAGGACCCAACACCCCAGCTGCTATCTCAACATGGGAAATTGCGAAATGTTTTTCGGAGTTTACACGAGAAAGGCGTAATTCAAGGGCGGGATTCACTAATGGGAGACAAGTGGACATGCAGACAACAACAAGACGGGTTCGGATCGAGTGTGGAAGCTAGAAAAGACGCTAGTGATGACAGTGACTGTGACAGGGAGGATATGAAGCAAGTAGTGTGTCGAGCTAATCCTCAAATACACGGGTATCCGTGGCGGATGCATGACCGAATGCGGGGAAGGACATGGCGTCACTGGTTACGCCAATCTTTTCGAGAACTGTACAACAAGTATGTATCGCAAGCATTACAAGGGGTGCTGGATAGATGGGATAAGAAGAACGACCGAGAAGACTGGGGACGAGCGGCTCAGGAGCAATCGACACACGACTTATGGTATCATGGGCATATGCTGACAGATTATCAAACCTGGGTGGTATATAGAGCAGCGACGCACCAGTTGAACGCGTATTACCCAAGATTCGAAGCTGATTACACCTGCCGCCTCGATAAGGAGTGCAAGGCAGAGGGGAAAGGGGTCACACATATTGTGTGGGGGTGTAAGCGGGCCATGTCTTTTTGGGCCCGGCTTATTAGTTATTGGCATGGTTGGGTGGTTTCATTGGAAACAGTTCGTACATTCCAGCATTTGATTGCAAGTAGGAGAGCTCCACCCATATCACCCAGGTTTAAGTTGCGAGTGGAGAATAGTTGTGACGAACAAGCGGAAGAGTGTCTAGAACAAGTGCATCGATTATGGTGGGCCATATGCTCAATTGGAGTGACTTGGATATGGCGTGTACGACATTTAGTGGTGTTTCAGCAACAGGAATGGAATCAATTCAAGTATACTGAATTCATTTGGACGAAGACGATGGGACAATTACGGGCAGTGACGGCATATGAGAAACGAAGGCCGGATCTAAGAATTAAAGGGATGCAACTCCAGATATGCTTTGAGTGTTTACTGGAAGTAGATGGAAATCTAAACCCGCGCCAGACCGCCAGGATTAACACTGAAATGCAGCGGACGGCGAAGGGTAAAGATAGGATATCGCAAGCAGTGAAATCTTTTATAGTAGCTAATAGTAATTAAGACTAAATAGACTACAATTTACAACAAGTTCCCGGTATCGGTATCGGTAGTGTTCAGTACCGGCGGTACTAGTACTAACCACTATCGGTACCAATACCGCACACACCCAGGGGGCTGTACCAAGTCACGCCCAATTTTAATGAGGAATTATATATTGTGCGTTTCAATTGAATTGCGAGCATAATTCTGTCAGCAAATCATTGTTCGGTTTATCACAAAATTCGAATTTTACCACAATTAAGCGTTGTAAAGTTAGCATATGGCATCCTGATGTGACTTTAACTCAACAGCTAAATCCGTCCCGGGCAGTAACAAAATTACACCTGGAGAGCTATAGAAATCAAGGTAAAGGGCATAGCAAATATGACACTGCAATGTGGCGGGCTACCTGTTATATTTGAGCGTATTTCATCAACATGGAGTACTTCTTGGTTCGAGCACTATTGACATAGACATTGGCATTTAGTAGCGTCCCTGCCACGACGTATTTGGCCACACGCGTGGCGACAAAATAGAAGTTGTGACTGTCGACTACATTCCACGATAATATCTTCAAATTCCCGGTGAAAGAAACATGTGACTTGGTTCGCGTTTGATGTTTTATGGATGACCAATTAAGTGGACGACATGATACGCCAATCGCATTAGTAGTTGTACCCATGCGTTCCAAGCAAGAATGTCCCGGTGTTTGGTCAAACCCCAAGACGCTTTTGCAGCTAGCCATTTGGTTCCTGCCCAGGATACGGTGCACTGGGCACTGACACTCATAAAACTGTCATGGATGAAACCTGTTCCTTTAAACAAAGTCACTTGGGGATGCCGCGTTCCAGACACTCTTGTAAATGCTAAGCTGGACCGCCGTCGTACGTGGATCGACGCGTCTTCATTTATCGGATTGATTTGCGATGAATATCCAGCCAGCTCTATGGACGACACCAGAGCTTTGGCTCGTTTTTACGATGAAGGTAGTCATTGCAGCAGTATTTGTACGAAAGAGTAGAAGGTCGTCAATCTCTGTGAGGAAGTGATGGTGGCGCAAGAGTTATATACATCCATCGTGGTTCTGGGAGAAACTTCGCTCGAATGTTCCAGGTGAAAATGTATTGAAAGAGATTATGCGTCAATTGCTACAAGCAGCATGCACGTGGCATCACCCATCGTGATATTATACCGTCGAATATTCTGGTGTCGATTTTATCCTTGCTAGCTTCCACCGCCCCATCGATACCAGTCGTCAAGTTAACTGACTTTGGATCGGCTGCCGATGATTACACGTTGCAAAATTTAAAATGCTCGAGATGGGGACAATGAGGCGTCTTCGTAACCGTCTCAAGCTGAAGAAACGCGAGATTACCAGCCTCCAGAAGTTTTCTTTCGCGACAATATCCAACGACACGATTACACTGCTCCAGAGGCGTATGATCTCTGGACTATAGATGTCGTATTCTTAGAGATGTTAGGATCCCCGCAAGTATTTCTGATCTCACCACGTGAAAGGGCGAAGCTGGATGTACTCAACGGCAAAAGGGACCCGACTCAAGCACGGCAGTGACGAGGATCCTGAATTCGGATGGCGGACAAAAGTCTACCTGCTTCACGTTCTTACCCAAGAATTTTGCATATCCCATCCATCTCCACGACAACTGCGCTCACTGTGGGGTAAATAAGCGCTGTTCAGTGAAAGCTTCCATTTTGGACGGTTCAATCAAACTGTCGTAGAGCGTGATCCGCTGAAGCGCGGACTGGAGGACCCGTGGGGACTTGACTTAATGTGGCGACTGCTTTAATGGAATCCGTCTGAACGAATTACAGCAGAGGAAACTCTGCAACATGCAGATTTCCAAGGTGTATATTTATGTAAGGAATCTGCTCGTCGATTTGGAGCACGTTGAGAGCTCTAACAACATGAAGGGTATCTCAAGGCGCAACGCGTGCAAATTTGTTTTCGCATCCATAGTTCGTAAAAAGTACGAGCTCCCAGACCGCTCCAAGCGCCCGCATTGTGATCGCGCGTTTGCGACAGCCCAGAGCTGTGAACAACACGTCCGTGCACGTCGCCACAATTTCCACTCGCACTGTTTTGATTTTGAGGCCCCTCATATCTCTTGCGCGATTCGGATGGAGTTACAGCCGTTCTATGTTCATCCGCACTACATCATCAAGAAACGAGTTGACACAGCGATCATACGGGACTCGTTGGTAAGAAGTGAGCTCAATCTGGGGAAAAGGTGGGATATTATCTGTCATGGGTATATTAAAAGATGTTATGACGAAGAAATCATTCTACCTAAGTTGTTGTTTCTATCGCCTGCCTTAGTTAGTCCTTTAGTAAAAGGCTTAAAAGGCTTACCTACCGCCAGACACTTCCAAACTGTTGTAAAAAGTGTAAGATCTTAGTACGGTCTTCGTCAGAAAAACAGATACTATAATTGGCAAAACCCAAAGTGAAGTGTATGTCTGAGAAAAGCAAGAACCACTATACAATTAGCACAATTCTAAACCAGCGTTATCACAAAAGCTCTCATCCACCGACGGGGCTACGAGTAATCAGAAAGACGTAGTTTTGCTTAACTAACAGCAATAGCAACTCAAAATGTTGTGATAAATTTTGGGTACAAGTACATGTATTAATATAATAAAAGAGATATTTACGTAATGCAGAATTGCACGGACGAGTGCTCACCAAAACGTGGTCAGGCGACAGACAATGCAGGATTGGCGAGTGGTTACCCGCCAATGTTTCAACTCTTGGCCTAAATCGTTGTGTGGGCGACATAATTCGTGTTATGCCATCCATTATAGACATCTTAAATCTGCGTTAGTAAGAATTGTCAGCGCAATATTTCTTTGTTCACACGTCACATACAAAGGATAATTTTCGCAAAATAAAGTGATATCCGCCAAAAAATGTGAGAGGCACAATAATAATTGGCTTTATTATATATATAATTCCTCATTAAAATTGAGTGGTGGAGTGGTGGGGGTTTACTACTATAAAAGGTGAGTATACTACTATATATAGTTGAGGTATACGATACACTATACCGAAAAACATTTGTCATAACGTTACCATACAAATTGTTATAACCAACCCAAACTCTTAGCCAATCACACTTAATCAGTTTGGGTGAGGGATACAAAAAAGTCTATGTGACACATTTGAGTGGACATCGCGCCATTGTCAAATCGATGGCGCGCGGCCGGATGAAACACAGTGAAAATAGAGGCCACAGGCCACGTACATATCAACGATCTGGGAGGGATGGAAGTGTAAACCCCTTCCTGATCATCATGGTGAACTTCAAGCTGCCCAGATGTGTCGTTTTGTCCGGAATTTCTTGCCCATTTTCTTGCAAAAACATTCCAAAAAATATCATTAACATGTATTGTGCATTGCAGAAATTTTGCCCTCCGTTTTCGGGTCTGATTTCGGACTGGAACGATTTTTATTGCGGACCACATATAGGGTTAGGTCGAGATTAAATGGACTTATTGAGGTCTTTCGCCCTCCGCCAAAATGTTGCTGCCTCATTTCGGACCAGCCGAAGAGATCGCCCTCGTCGCTGGATTGCTATCCACCGCCCACTACGCACGACGAATCTCGCTTTTCCATCGAGCTGCTGCGATCACAGCGTAACGTCGCACCCATGATAAGTATGTTGTCGAGGTAAGCGATGAAGAAGTGCAGTCGAACGAGCTCGAATACTTTTCCAATGATGGCAGTGACACAAGCAGCAGCATATATAATTTATGCAGCATTATTTACAGTATTCATTTGTCATTTTAGGGACAGACTGTACAGGAATTTAAGCTTGTCCTCGTTGGTAACGGTGGTGTTGGCAAAACCACATTCGTAAAACGCCACTTGACGGGCGCGTTTGTAACAAGTACGAAGCTACGCTAGGAGACTCGGCCGCCCTATATGCTTTAAATGCTGGGACATTGCTAGACAGGAGAAATTTGGTGGTCTGAGCGATGGCATCTACATTTACGGCCAGTGTGCCATTATCAAGTTCAGCTTGACATCTCTTATCATAAGAACGTCCCAAACTGGCACTGAGATCTGTTCCGCGTGTGTGTGATAATATATCTATCATACTGTGTGAAAACCAGTCGAGGTTAAGGACCAAAAAAGTGAAAGATAAATAGATCACGTTCCACGGCAAGAAAAACTTGCAGTACTTCGACATCTCGGCCAAGTCTAATTACCAGTTCAAGAGCCATTTTTTGGCTAACGCTCATGATCGTTGGGTGCGTCGTGCTAAATCCACTGATAGGTTTAATGCAATTTGCTTGTGCTTACCGTATTTTTTTAATTGCCGCTTTTCGTTGAGGCGTATGCTCTTCGCCCACCAGAAGTTACTATTATCCAAGAACAGGTTAGCCAAGTTGAGGCCGATGCAGCTCCGATGCTGTGGTACCCGCCCCTTCCACTTAGATACCGAGACTTGCTTTCTAGCTGGACATTGCGCTCGTTCGCATTTTCGATTTGACCTATTGAGTGTTCTAACAATTGCTGACTGGGACTTCCGTTCGCTCCAACTCTATCACTAAGTCCTGATTCTTTTCTTACCTTCGATCCATTGTAAAGTGCTTTGTCAATCTTCCACTTCCTTATAGAGGTCACGAATGTATACTGAAGAAAGTAAAGAAGTCGTAAGCAGTTTATTCGTTAGCTAAAAAATAAAAAGATCGACCAAGAAAAGGTGTTTATGTTTGTCGCCTTCAATAGTCTTTTCAATGTGAGCATGGACACTGAGCACAGAGCGAGTATATTCGACAGTAGAATGCAGTATTCGCACTCAGCGTGTACATGTAGTGCTGATGCTTAACAAGAAGACGCCAAACCTTATTGCTTTGGGTTTCATAATACAAACAATCTCTAAACACTGGGATTGCGGCAAATTCCGCGTTGCTTGTTGCTGACATGAATCAGATCATTTTTTCGCTGTTTTCTCCTTAAAGTATTCGCTGACTATCAAATCATGCAGTTTCTGGGTTTCTTCTTCTGACATTCCCCACACCAACGAATTAAGCTAAGCATCTTATTATCAAACTGTTGAAACCAAATACCTTATACGGGGAGTACGCTTCACTCGGGCAACGTCCGCTCTTTACATCTCTCGCGATAATTTTCAATGCCAATGCGAATCTGTTCACCAACGTCAGCGTATCGCTAAAAGAACCTCGTTACAAACTGCTCGAGGTGTGGATACTGCAACATACCCAATAGCTCACGGAAAATCAGCACTTGACCATCTGTCTCAGGGCCAGCGCCAATGCCAATTGTCGGGATTTGTAACCGCTTTGTGACCGCCTTAGCAACGGCCACTCAAGAACTACGGCAAAAGCTCCTGCCTTTTAAACTACTAAGGCGTCATCGATGATTTTTCGTGCTTGCGAAGCTGCATGAGCACAGGGTAAATCAAAACCTGGAAGGTCAGCGTATATTCAGTATACTGCACACAATCCGCTTTCAGCAGCTGAATCTTTTTCTCTAACGCATCGTGTGCAGCCACGAGCTGTTCTAACTCGTGGATGAATCACTTTGGAGCACCTACAGTGTGCCCCACTCACATTATTGCGCTCTTTGCGAATGCTGCGTGGAGCTGGAATCGGCACATGGTAAATTCGTTTTTAATCCTTTTATTGGTTCTAGCACCGAGTGCGTCGACATTTCCAGTACAGTCGCTTCTGCTTCGATTGCTCAGCCCTCGGTTGCGTTCAGTTTTTCTTGTCAGTCGATTAAGACTGGCGAAGTAAGACTTGAGCATTGTTTCCATACAAAACCCCTTTTTCTTTGCTGGGTCTGGAGCGCGATAGTCAGGCACTTCCCTGTTTTACCGATGAAAAGTGGCAAAAAGGACCCGGTTTGGCTATTCTGACTTGTGGTGGATGCTCTGACAGGGTATTTTTCCAATTCGGAGCTCGTGCATATTTGTATTACGGATTTCGGACCATCATAATTGCCAAAATATTTGAATTACACAATACTGTACCGGCATTTATTGTCCCCGTGTGTGTCGGCTATGACAGATGGTATACCACTACTAGGGCTCAAACCCAAGCCCAACCCGCACCGCAAAACCCGCACCCAACCCGCGCGGTTTGGGTTGCAGGTTGACCTGAGCCCAACCCGTAGCCCACAAACAACCCGCAGTAAGGTAAATTGGAATTTTAACTTTAACAACCCACAGTTGGGGGGGGCGGTCCGGCGCCCTCTTTGCCACTACAAGAAAAAAGAGTGATGTAGCACAGCTCGTAGTGAAGCAAGGAAGAACAACGTAACTGCGCGGAACATTATAAAAAGCAAAGACGAAAGATTGCCTCTGGAATGGTGTTTACTACAGAGGTCGGTTGAATA
>MIQA02004170.1:0-17621 GCA_001887855.2 Sclerospora graminicola | reverse complement strand
GGAGGCCCCAAATTGGCAGTTTACCTTACAATCAAATCCTGATACATGTACTTGTATTTGATATTATGCCGTCTCCATAATGTGTTCGTTTCTTAGAGAACACTAACATACCCTATTTTCTTAGAGAACACTAACATACCCTATCGAGTGCAAATTTAGTACGTGTCAACATTAACGTTGACTTCATTTCCTGCTATACGCTCAAATGGTATGAGCAAACAAGTCACCATTTTTACGTCCTAATATAGCATGAAATTATATCTACATGAGTGTCTTGGCCTTGTCGTTGTTTTACATCTTCTTGAAGAGGCAAAAGCCAAATGAAATCATTACATCCGGCAATTCACTAGCTTCAGTAGAGCGCGTGATGCTGCTTCTCGATAAACTTGTTGCGCTTGAAATGTTTGGCGTAAATGCTGAAAATTACCTCGGTCGCGACGATGATAAAACTGGTGCTACTAGGCAATGAAAAATGGTAAAGCTTCCAACAAAGAAGAATTAGGTTGTAATTCACTGACAGGTCTCTTAAATAGTATAGCTTGTATGGATCTTACGGATACACGGTGGGGTCGCAATAGATTTTCGTTGCAATCTTGAGCTCGATGTAGCAACTTCGACTGGTTAAATACGTCAGTGTTCCACCTAGTTGTTGGGTGTTATCACTTGCTGGCCTTCATGGTTAAGGTGAATGGAATGCTCCACCTTTTTCATTTATTCGCAACGCCTGTGCGCATTTTCAGTATTCAAACCTTTGAGTCTGGCTCATGCACTCTTCGTGTTGGAATTGGGTATTTAAAAGAGCTGACCAAATCCACCATCTGCTTATCTAAAGACATCACTGTTCCTCAAGAGACCGGGAATACTATTGTTTTAGTCTACGAGCGGCCCCATTACGTTTGAACCCATCATTTTTCGGCCCCAAGAAGTAAATCTCTCATGAGCCATGACATCACGAACGTGGAAATCGGAAAGAAGACTGAAAAATAGATTCAGGCAAGGAAGGTGAAATAATTATCGAATTATACGTGGACTTAAGAATGGAGCTGTTGAGAATCCATATTCACCGTAAGATAGCTTCACTTCAGGTAGCGTGATAACTGAAATAAATTCCGATATAAAAAATATGCCCTGCGTATTCAAACAACAAGCGCAACTTGAAAACAAGTCGAAAACACACTTTGTCGTAAAATCCACGCCAACTCCACTGAAACAGTGATAAAACCACGAAAAAGAAAACGCAATAGGAATAGAGAACCTGTTTACGTGGATTACCACTGTTTCAGTGTTGGCGTGGAATTTTACAACAAAGTGTGTTTTCGACTTGTTGTTTTCAAGTTGCGCTTGTTGTATAGGAAGAGAGAACCTGTTAGTTACTGAAACGGTGATAATCCACGTAAAAGAAAACGCAATAGGAAGAGAGAACCTGACACAATTCCTGTCTCTCCAATGGAAAGCGTAAACCAAAACGAGAACTCTAAACCTGTTAGTGCTTAGTCAAATAGTAGTCGCTTGCAACAATCGATAAAGCTGACTTCCCCATGTTTAAAAGTGATATATTAAAGGGGTTTCAAGCAAATTGGTCAAAAGTTTCCACTTCAGTGCTGTCATGGTTGAATATCGTTAAAGTTCCGACACCTCATGACATTTGTATGCGCTATTCTGTCCAATCAAAATTGAATTTTGATTTTTCAGCCAATGTAAGGATAGAAGTGGCTATATTTCGACCAATCATACCGTTTATCAAAGCTTCAATTTCGTTCCGACCGGTTCCGACGGAACCCTTGCAAAAATATGGGTATGACCATAGAAAAATACTGTTAAACACATATTCATTTGCATATCCTCCGCGTTCCGACCATGAACCTATCAAGTTTGCAGCCCGTCAACACGTTGAAGGCAAAAGCAACAGCGTCTAACGCATTCAAGCGATTCCTCCATGAGGAAAATGTCTCGATGTCAGCGGTTTCGGATGCAGTCGGCGGTGACTCCAGCGGCGCAATTCTTGTGAGTCTTTTAGACCGTTTTGGAGTTTACTTGGCTTTTCAAGAGAGCAAGCCTGGCGAGAAGCTTGCACACAATACCATCATGCAGTATTTTCGACAGGCTAAGCTGTGGCTGCTGGACTGTTTCCCGCAGAGTAGTGCTCATGTGGAGGCTGCGCTCTTGAAAAAAGAAAGCATGCTTGACAAGTACTGCAAGACACGTCCAGCGGTTACGGTTGTAAAGCAAGCAAATGGATGTACAAAGGAACATCTTCATTTACTCATGAGTTATATGTATGCGCACGCTACAAGTGCAACTGATTATCAAGATGCTGCCGTACTCTCGTTACTCTGGTATCTCTTCGGTCGAGCGTCGGACCTGACACATCTGAAGAAAGAAAACCTGTCCATGTGTGGAAATGTCCTCTTCATACGCTTCATTCGGATGAAGAATTCGCAGGAAATGGTCTCTCGCTATTCCCTGATGCATCAACCGCAACATGTCCGCTCACCTCCCTCGCAGTTGCGCTGGCCATGCAGACTACCCCAAGCGCATCGCTACTACCTCAGCTCCCCGACGCCACGGCAACTGACATCACGGAGCTGGGTCCACTGATTCCGCTAGGCGCCGTTCTATCTGGAGCGACTGTCGACATGGACCTGCTCGCCGACAAGCACGGCGAGACGACGGGAAAAACAAAAGGGCGGAAGGCTTTACCTGGTATACATAGCTACATCAATCGCACGTTAGGAAAGATCGCAGGACCAGCAGGCGTTACCACTACTTTGACGTCGCATTCGTTCCGTCGTGGAGGCGCTCAAGCTGCTAATGGAAGCCCCGAATTGACGCTCCAGTGGATTGTCGACCGGGGCGGTTGGAACCTGTCATCCATGAAAAAGGCAATGAGGTACATCTTCAACACCACAAAAGAAAACCAAAAAGTTGCCAAGGTGCTCAGTGGGTGGGACACCACGGCCGTCGTACCGATTGACAACTTTTCAACGTTTGACGCACGTAACCGCGCCAAACTCAACGAGTTCAAAGCGGCCTTGTTTGTCACCTGCTCCGATCAACAAAACCACCAGCTCAACGTACATCCAAGCGTCTCCGATGTGTTGTGCGCACATCTCATCAAGGCATTCCCTACATTCAAGTCGATGAACGCAATCGCCCCCATGATAGGTCGTGTCACCGACGCGTTGCGCGTCGCCGGCGTCGAGTACGAAGAGCTCTTGGCTTGGTCTGTACATCTGACAAACGACGTCAACCGAGCTAAAGCAGAAGAAAAGAACGTAGACCTCAAAGACATCGGCATCATGCAAACTCAAGCGGCTGTGATTGAGCATCTACTTAAACTCACAACAACGCTTGCAGAACGTGTCAGGGATATCGAAGCCCAGCTTGCCGGTTGCCCGTCAGCAAGCAAGCGAAAGCCTGAGGAACAACAACCAAGTGACCGAGTTGAGAATGCACAGCAGCCCCAGAAGCGCAGGAAGTCATCAGGTACTAACCTGGTCGACGCGTGGTACGAATGGTACGCGTGTCGGGCTCCCTCGTCGGTTCTCATCGATAAGCGGAAGAAATCAGAGCTCCGCAGCATCGTAGGCTTCATGCTCTTATTTGTCGATACCCTGCAAGTGGACGAAACGGCCGATGATTTTCGTGATAATATTCTACACGTCGGCAGGGAAATCGAGAAGCGAATTCATACCTTTTTTGCGCCGCGGAAAATCCGCGCGCGTTCGTGTGGAACGGTACTAAAAGCATTCCGTGCGCTACATCGATCAGGCGCGCTAGACATCCACATCCGCGAATTTCATTTGCGAGTTCGAGCAGGGCTTGTAGAGGATCCCACCCCGCGTGTGAGCTGAGCGACTCTCGTCCCTGTATCAGATGATGCTTCTACAGCTCCGCCATGACGCGCACTTGCAACGCCGGCCATAAATAGAAGGATTCGTACCTGTAAATAATTAAATATAAAAAACAATTCATGCGCCAACAGTGGTGTAAAACCAAACCATGCATTTCTCCGATAAATTTTTCATCTTGCAACACTTGCGACGCCGGACCATAAATAGAAGGCTTCGTTTAACCTGTACATAAAAAATAAAAAAAACGCATGGCCAACTGTGGTGTGAAACAAACCATTCATTTCTCCGATTATACTTTTCTTCTATTACTCTTGAAAACGTCCGCCACCTCCTTAGATGCCTATCCAACGAGTGAAAGAAAACGATCTGTGCTCCAAGAAAGTATTCAAGGGCTTGGTCATCTCATCTATTCGTGCGATCAGCAAAGAGGGTAAAAAATACCGCATCAATGACGACGCCATTCGCCACCTTCGACTGAGCATGATACTCACTGTGGAAGGTATAACACACTTACCTGAAGCACTCACTGTGCTTCTTTTCGCTGTGACGGCTAAAATGACGCGTGACCGATCCACGACCGTCATTCGAAAGGCCGACATAGATGACTGGCTCGTTCCTAGCAAAACCGGTGAAGACGGCGAGTGGATTGGGGACGGTTCGCTCGAAGAGCGTCCACTCTACGGCGCCCGTCGCCTTCTCGACCGCAAACGCATTGACGGGGTAATTTACTACCTGGTTGACTGGCAGCCAACGTGGGAAACGTGCCAGGACGTCAGCAACACACTGATCGTCAAATTTGAAAAAGCGCGACGTGCACTTGTGCGCAAGACCTACATTGAATACGAAGCTAAAGAAGCAGGGAAGTAAGAAACATTGTAACAGGGCTGCTGTTACGCGGCTTACACTGTTAGTTTGCAATGAGGAAGCGTGCAAATTGTGTTGGACCAAATGTAATTTGGTCCTACTTAGTTTACTTTAAATAAACTCAGATAGGAAAATAATCAATGTATTAATTATTATCGATTAAGTATATATATATAATGATATATATATACACTTAGGGACGTGAGTGCTAGAAGGTAAGTTTAAGAGTGAATATATTTATGAGTGGTTAAGAGCTAACTAGTATAATTAGACCTAGACTAATCATAGTAACATGTAGTATAAAACTGATCTAATGATATTTTTATCATTAGATGACTTGTCAGATTCAATTATATCAGAATCTGTTCTCAAAGGTGGATTATGACAACTTATAATCCAATGTTCACAATTTCATGTATTACGACTGAAATTGAACTGTGATATTTCTATTCAAATATCACTTATGTAATGGTACCCCATTACATCACCCCCACTCAAGCTGGTTGGCCAATAATATATTGTAATATTGGCCAATCGAGTGGTGGCACTTGTTGGTCATAACGATATTCAGTTATAACTCATCTTGACCAGAAGTGATCTAATGGTCAGCAAACGCAGCGGCGCTCTTACGAGCACTGCCGATACTTCGAAAACAGACATCACTTCTGCATCGCATGCGGAAGTGTCGTCGAAGGCCGACGCTTCGAACGTAGCTTCGAGGCGCAAGGCAACTTCACAAGATCGCTTGTCTCTCGTGGCAGACGCTGTGGAAGCAGTGTCTAAGCGAGGGCGGGGAGACGTCGCGAATGCAGCGTCTTCCGCGTCTCCACCTGCCGCAAGGCGGGTGTCTAAGAAGAAGTTTAACGACCTCTTCGGAGAGTCATCCGACTCCGAGTATGGGGGCAAGGACGATAATGTCCCTGTCAGCTACTCTAGTGGGGTTAAGACCACCAGGATCGCTTCGCCGTTAAGTGATGGCGAAGTGGCTTCTGACGCCGTCGATTACGACAGCGATAATTCGATGAGGCGGTGGCATGAGGAGCGTAGGGCTCCTCCTGGACCTCGTCATTCGCCAGGTCGTAGCGAAGACGACTTTGAGACGGTAGGTGGTGCCCCACCCACCAAGAAACATCGTGCGGAAGCGGCTTGCACTGCTTCCGATTCACTGTGTCGTGTGGAACGTTATGTTCCGTACGAAGTGGGGTTTTGGACCCCTGCATGGGCTCTTGCCTATGATAGTGGTGGGCATATGAAACGTGACTGTCAATACCCACTGTTTGACATTAATGCCCTTGACGATTGCGAGGACCTTCGCAATCGTCGTTTCGATCGTAGTACTGACGATAGACGTCGGTACTTCATCGACCTTTTCTACCAGGCTCGTCACTATACGAACCGGAAAGGGTCGAAAAATAGTAAGGATGACAAAGACGCCCTTACTCAGAGTTGGAATGCCTTTGTTGAGAATTACAACAAAGATCCCGACAGGTACGTGAAGAAGGTTCACGCAAACCGCGAGCGCTTCTTAAAGTACTCGGTAACAGGTAAAATGGAGTATGTCCATTTCACTTGTATTAAAGAGGGTTTCTCTTGTGGGGTTCCTTCGAGCATGAAATGCCCGTGTTGTCCCCCTGGAGCTCCTCGGCTGACCGAAAAGGATCTTAGAGGGTACCGAGGCTTCTCAGTACCCGCTGAAGTTAAGTGCTATGTCGATGCTCTCAAGGCATCGGAAGCTTCGCAGGCATCAGCACCTAACGTGGGCGTGCCGCCCTCGTCAACACTTAGTGCTGACGCTTCTTTTGAGTTCGAGGAGAAGTATCCTTCTCGAACTCACGCAGGAGGTCAGGGGCATCCGCCCTCAACACCTCGATCGGTTCCCAAGAGTCAAACTCTTGGGAATATCCCAACCAACGCACCAAGTACTCGGTACGCTGCCCCTTCTTATAGGGAACCGAGCGCTTCGAAAGCAAGCGCTCGAGAATGTAGCGCTTGTTCCCCTGACTGTCAATCAGGGGCGGCGGGGGTTGATAATTCCCTCGGCGCTGTTGTTGCGGCGCATGGCCATCAGGTCCGCATCCTTGAGAAGCGCTGTGACGCTTTGAGGGAGGACATGTGCCACTCGATGAAAACGTATCGTTATCATCGGGACGAGATTCGTGAGATTCTCGATGCGCAGGTTGTGCTGCAGAAGAAGAGTGATCTTCTGATGCTTGACGTTGATCGTCTGAAGTCGGAGGTGGAAACTCTCCAAGCTCTCCAGGCTTCCCACCAGCGGTTGGAGGCCGACTACAAGTCTCTCTTGGGAGACTTGAAGAAGCACGGCATTCGCCGTGGTGATGCGTCTCGTCCGAAGACGTAGACGATCGGTATGGTTTGAGTCTCCCAACGTAAAACGTTGGGTGGAGGCGCATGGCCGCGGGAATGTCTAAGGTATAGGCATTCCCTTTAACACCTTGGACCTTAAAGGGCCCAATGAATTTAGGGAGCAACTTCCGTGTAGGGAAGTTGCTTATTGCATGTGTAGGTAGATTAGTTGTAGATAACATAACTAATTCACCTTTTTCAAAAGAATTTGTGTTCTTCCGTCCATTTTTGTCTGCATTCTGCTTCTGCTTATCAAAAGCGGAAGCAAGCGCGTCTTTCACATAGCGTATTACAGCTTGACGCTGTAATACGAATTCATCTACTGCTTTGTTGGCAGTGGATGGGTTGTTTTCAGTGTCAGCAGCCATTGCTGCCGACACATATTCCGCATAAGCGGTTTCGGTTTCCGAAACTGCTTGAGTTTCTTCTGTAGTAACAGTAGAAGACTCATCAGTTTCTTCACAAGTTGCAGCTGCAGCTTGTGCATCGACTCGCTTAGAATTTGAGCGGGTCCCTCCCCCACTTAGATTTGGCGTACCGCCAAGTAAAGCCGGGGTTCGTGGATGCCGTAAGGCATTCACGTAAAACGGTGTGTGCTTGGTAGAAGCATGCACCGAGTTGTTTATAGCAAACTCAGTGAGTGGTAAGTAATCACTCCACTGCTCGAAGGCATGTGCGTAAGAACGCAGCATGTCGCCGAGAACGCGGTTAACGCGCTCAGTCTGCCCATCCGTTTCCGGATGGTCCGCGGTTGACATCTTCAACTGCGTGCCCAATAACGAGAACGTTTCTTGCCAGAAACGCCCTGTAAATCTTGGATCACGATCCGAGACTATGTTTTCCGGCATTCCGTGTAAACGGAATACCGTGTCAACGAATATCCGCGCCGTTTGCGCAGCGGTGACATTCGCTGACACTGCAGCAAGATGAACCATCTTACTGAAACGGTCTACGAAGACCACAATGCCTGTTTTCCGACTGTGATCAGCCGGAAGACCAAAGATAAAATCCATAGAAATGGACTTCCAACACTCTGTCGGAACCGGCAGAGATTGGAGGGGAGCCTGCGCGGACTGTGCGGGCTTAACGCGCTGGCAAATCTCGCAAGCGCGGACGTACTTACGTACCCATTTATACTGGTTACGCCAGTAGAAATCGCGTGCGAGAGAAGCATACGTCTTCTCTCGACCCTGATGCCCCGAAATCGGTGCATCATGGTACTCAAACAAAAGTTGATGTTTGAGATCATCGTCGTTTGGAACGACAATGCGGTTAGCATCGTCTTGGTCTGTGCTGTAAAGCAACAGACCATCGTGCAATTGATAACGATGCACGCATGCGCGAAAAACTCAGGAGTTCCTTGCGCTTCCGATCTGATTGATCACTCAAGTAATCGATCCGTAAGCGAGTTTCCTCGTCGTTCTCGTACGCTTGACGTATTTGTCGCACAAGCGGCGAAGACAGATCGGTGCAACGTATCGCGTTTGCACTGGTTACTTCGGTTACGGACGGTTTCGTCTCGTAATCGGGGCGTCGTTATAGCGCATCCGCTACCACGTTCAGTTTTCCCGGTTTATACTCAACCGTGAAGTTGTATTCTGCAAAGAATGACAGCCAACGTGCCATTCTTTGAGAGATGTGCGGCGAATTCACGGCCGTGCGTAGCGACGCATGGTCCGTGTAAACCACAAACGGTCTATCTCCTAAGAGATAGATCCTAAATTTCGCCAGTGCATACTTCATGGCAAGGAGTTCCTTGTCATGCACCGGATAGTTGCGTTCGGCTGGGCGCAGCTGACGCGATTGGTAATAAATCACGCGATCACGATCATCGTGATCACGCTGCATCAAGGCGCAGCCGATAGCGAAATCGCTCGCGTCGCAAACGACGTGGAACGGTCGCTCGTTGTCGGCGATTGCCAACACGGGAGCCTCAGTCAAGCTACGCTTGACTGCATCAAACGCATCTTGGCACTGGGTATTCCAGCGCCAATCGATATCTTTCTTCAATAATTGAGAAAGAGGTCGGATCAGACCGGCATAGTTGCACGAATATTTGTGCAAGTATGTCGCCAGTCCGAGGAACTTTCGAAGTTCCTTGACGTTAGTTGGCGGAGGCCATTCAACGATCACCCTGATCTTTTCTGGATCAGGGCGTACCCCATTCTTGCCTACAAAGCAGCCAAGAACGGGTATCTCAGGTGCACCAAAGGTGCACTTCTTTAAGTTTGCATAGAGCTTGTACTTGCGCATAAGCTCTAAGACCTGACGTAGATGTTCTTTATGAATGTCTACACCAGTTTTGCCATGTTCAGCCTTGCTATGGATGAACACATCATCAAAGTAACTCGGCGCGAACTCTCGCACCGGGCGCAATAGATGTGTGACGCATCTGTTGAAGGTAGCAGGGGCATTTCGAAGCCCCTGTGGCATCACAAGCCACTCCCAAAGCATACCGCTTGGGGTGCTTACAGCCGTGAGAGGAATATCTTTCTCACGCATAAGGATTTGGTAGAAACCATCCCTTAAGTCGAGAGCACTGAAAACGGTGCTCCCGCTCATGTCATCTATGATGACGTCTTTTCTCGGTATCGGCGTTTGCGCCGGTACCGCTGCTGCGTTCATCTTGTTGAAAGCGTGAACGATTCTCCACCCACCAGTGGACTTCTTAACACAAAAGGTGGGGCTGGAGTGCGGAGACGTAGACTCTCGCACATGTCCCGCCTTACGACGAGTTTCGAAGAACTCATCGATTGCTTTAACTTGATCGCGCGGCAATGGCCATTGCCGCGTTACACAGTACTTCGTGCCGGGGACGAGATCGATTTCGTGTCTCGTTCCCTTATCCTTGGGAAGTTCACAAGGTACTTCTTCTGGGAATACGTCAGCGTATTCCCAAAGTACTTCGTAATACGGGAAAGTCGCTTTAAGCGACTGTGGTGAAGCGATCGGAAAATATTGGGATTGAAGTGGACCACACATGGCCGATGATTGGTGATGATAGAACACCCATCAACATATGACGGTTGATGGGTGGGAAAAGGTTGATCGCGAGTAAGAAGAAAAGGTGGTGGCCAACGGATATTTACGATGTGTAAGAGTTAGCCAAGTTTGGTCGTTAAGCCCGGTCCCAGGCACTGGCGGAATGATGAAGATCACGATCACGATCGTTGTCACAGTCACTAAGTGGAGTTCTCGTGGATATAATAAAATAGTGGTGATTGTTGACATGGCATACCAAGAGCAGGTCACCAGCCGATCTCCGAACGGTATATTGGTGGAAGCCGGCTCTGATACAAGGTTACAGCCTGATCGGCTTGTCACGCCCGGAGGAAGAAGATCAAATGATGAATGAAGATCGGGCAGGTGGATTAATAGGTTATACGAGTGATGTGAACCTTTGATTAGTTCGAAGATGATGTGGCAAGGCCTGATCAGGCCTGATCAAGCCTGATCAGGCCTGATCAGCCGAGATCAGTGCGGTATGGTTATCCTGACGGTGCATTAAGATCGAAAGTATGGTTTGGAAGATGAATGGAGTCGTAATGATGATGACCCTGGACGTTCCCGAGGTGATCAAGGGCTGATCAGGCCTGATCAGGCCTGATCACCTGGTCGATCACTATGGCGATCATGATCAGGGCCGATCAGCCTTTGATCAGTGTTGATAAGCAAGGGCAAGTGAGTTCTCGGTTTGGGCGGACTATATATAAAGTGAACAAGTGCTGAAGAGCAGGTCTCAAGTGGTTTCAAGGTCGTTTGTTGAAGATCAGGATGGGTTGCAGATCTTCTGAAGAGTCGGGTCATGATCGGGGCAGAATCGGTACAGGTCAGCTTGAAGGTGCAGCCAGGATGGGCAAGAGAGTGTTACGCAACCGTGCGACGAAGTAAATAGGTTCGAAGTAAAGGTCAGGCATGAGTTGAGGTATGGTACACAGGTATAGGACATTGCATATATAATAACAGGTTTAGATTTTCCCCTAAAGCAAAGAGTCGCTCCGCCACGTGTGCGGTCATTGGGAGCACAGGGTTGATTAGTCCCCTCTTGCTCATCTATTTTCCCGGTTAAGACGTGCTAAGGCGCATTTTGGCTTACCGGAAGACCCCCGACGGGTTTGTTCTAGGTGATCTAACCTCACCCGCAACGCGCACGTGTTTGGAACACGTTAAGAATATTGGTAAAGGTTTTGTGGAGATAAAGTTTGTGGATTACTGTGGAAGATCGTGGATTGATCGCATTTTCTTGGTTTCGTTATATCTCTCTCTCATTGGCTGGCCTGATCAGACGAACATTCCTGATCAGTGCCTAGATACTGAATAAGTGTCGACCCCAACCCGTTCTCCGGTGAAGATTTCCACCCGAGGACACCCCCCGTCTCGAGAAGGTCAAACCCTCCGACCTGATCAAGATCATCCTTTTCGTCACCGAGTCCACCTAAGTGAGTGTAATCAGCCCCGATCGACGGGTACACAAGGTGAGATGAAGTTAAACATAGATCCTGACGAGCATGAAGACCGGCCAGATGACCGGGAGGATCAGATCAGTCACCACAATGGTGATTCATCTGATTCCGATGCTGATCAGGATCGACGGAGTACCCCCTCCGATAGTTGGTCGTCCGGGCCAGTGGGTATCCGGATTCCACCCACGACTTCGGTCATGGATTTGGAAATCGGCTCCACCACACGACTCCCAGCTCTGCGCTTCAAAGCGCTGGACTTTGGTCTGATCACTGGGAACGAGTTCGTTCTCAGTGTTCTTCCCATTGGGAACGAGTTCGTTCCCGCTGGCTTCCACTTGTAAAGTGGATATTCGCTCTCGAATATCCACAACTCGTCAGATGCGACAATGACGCAGATCTGTTCGATCTGATCCTTTCGCAAGTTCTTTACGAACTTCTTCCAACTCAACGCTGGAAGGGCCATCAACCCTGAACTTAAGTTCGGAGGGTTGTCAAGTGTGAGAGACTGGGTAGCTAATCCGGTCTCTGTCTGCGTCAGGACGTTGATCGTCTCGACGGACACAGCTGCTAGATCAGACGCATTTGTCCGATCTGTGACACGGTGATCATCACTCGTGCACAAGGCCTTCTCTTCATGGTGACCACTGTCTACCATGTTGTTCTCGCACTCTCGACTGTTCTTGGTCGTGAGTTCTTTATTTTCGACACGGAAGTCATTTGCTTCCGTGACGGTTTCATTCTTATCACGGTGGGTGTTTCCCACCGCGTGCGCATTCTCTCTACCACGACCGTCATCGGTTGTAGTTGTAACTTCAACACGGGAGTGCTTTGCACTCGTGTTGCACACGTTGGTGACGCGCAACGACTCGTTCGTCGCGCGTTCGCGTCCCTCTGGACTCTGATCAGCGGGTGTACCATCCGCTGATCTAGTCGGATTAGATCTGGTGGTGCCATCGCTATCCACCAGACTATCTGACGCTGCGGTTGTATCATGAGATACAGCCGGATTACTCACAGGGTGATCAGATCCTGTGAGACCGCCGCAGTCGATCGACAGGTTAACCCAGTCGATCGTTGGTTGATGCTTGGACATCCAAGGGATGCCCAAGATGACATCGAACTTGTCATCAAGATCGAGGACGATGTATTCATCCTCGAACGATAGTTCGTCTAACTCGAGGCGTGTTCGAATAACACGCTTCGGTATAGTCACGGTTGCACCTGTTGCTAACCGGACTGATAACATGCTTCTTGGAGATTCAATCTCCTCGAAGTTCAACGACGTTAGTACCTCAGTTCTAACGAAATTGTTTGACGCTCCTGTGTCAAACAGAGCACGCATGGGGACATCGTTTCCATGTGGCCTAACTTCAAGGTTTCTCTTCACCCTGCACACGTTGACAGGACATAGTCCCGTCTGGGGCTATTATCCTCACATGCCCGATGTCGGCATGCGAGATAACCCGTCCAGTAGGGCACCCCGCCCCTACTGGTTGTTCACGTTTTTTGCATCAACAGAGGGTTGCCCCTGTTGATGTCGCTTGCCAGCAGACTGTCCAGTCCGCTGACTGCGTGGTGCCGGACGCGGCGCCATACATTCATGGGCGTAATGGCCCATTTTCGCGCATCGATTGCAGCGAAGGAACTTCTTGTTTTCGGTTGCCTTGGAGTCGAGGCGACCGCAACTGAAAGATCCATAGGTTCTGGACCTCCTCCGCTCGCATTGTGACGCGGATTCGGGTGTCTGGGAACGAAGTGTGAGCTTCGTCTCGATTGGAAGTTTTGGTTATTATTATTATTAACATGCTGTATTGGCGGCATGTTAAAGTCGAAAGGCGCTTGCGCTTTCCGATTAACCCCAGCATGCGCTGCTGAGCGACGCATGCTGAACTCCTCCCGGATGCTTTGGTCTATAGCATCGCTCAGAGTCTTCGGGGGAACCCGGTAAAGACTCTGTTTGATGGGACCGTCATTCAGTCCCTTCATGAAGGCGGTGACCTGCATGGCAGGAGGCACCGGTTCATATACAATATTTGACAATAAATATTGTATTTTCTGAGCGTACGCATGTAGGCTCAACTTGCCCTGCCTGAGTTCCATGAACTCTTCACGGCAGCTAAGTTCCATTTCTGGAGCTTCAAAGTTGTGCTTTAGCTCAGCTTTTAATGACTGATATGTCAAAAACGCAGTTCCATCAGTGGATCTGCGGCTCATCGCCCATGCCCTGGCGCGACCGCCTAGGCATGTGGTGGCGAAATAAGCTTGTGAACGCGGGTCCACAATCTTCTGCGCAGTGATAGCATCCTCTACCTCTGCGAACCACCTACGAAGAGGTTCGCCCCCTTCGCCAGTAAAGGGCGGAATCCGTGCCTTTACTACTTCAACGCTCGCATTGGATGCGGGCGCTGTTGTTGCCGTCGCCGTTTGGTTGCGCAATATTGCATTGCGCACCTGGGGGTCGACATACATCTTCTTGAAACGGGAAACCGTTTCTAGAGCATCCTCCGAGGTTTTGCCACGGAGGAGAGTGATGATTTCGGGCCCTATGGTCCGAATCATTTCCGTCACTGTCATTATGGCACTCGGTGACCAGTTAGGAAAGTTTTCCATAACTAAGTCTTGCGCGAGCTGACGCTCACGCTCACGTTCACTGGCTGTTGTCATTACAGCTAGTGGCTCTTAAACCTTCGAACTGCTAGTTAACTAGCGGAACGTATCAAAAGTGGTCGTTAGGACGGACCACAAAGTGCTACCAGGTGTAACAGGGCTGCTGTTACGCGGCTTACACTGTTAGTTTGCAATGAGGAAGCGTGCAAATTGTGTTGGACCAAATGTAATTTGGTCCTACTTAGTTTACTTTAAATAAACTCAGATAAGAAAATAATCAATGTATTAATTATAATCGATTAAGTATATATATATAATGATATATATATATATACTTGAGGTGTGAGTGCTAGAAGGTAAGTTTAAGAGTGAATATATTTATGAGTGGTTAAGAGCTAACTAGTATAATTAGACCTAGACTAATCATAGTAACATGTAGTATAAAACTGATCTAATGATATTTTTATCATTAGATGACTTGTCAGATTCAATTATATCAGAATCTGTTCTCAAAGGTGGATTATGACAACTTATAATCCAATGTTCACAATTTCATGTATTACGACTGAAATTGAACTGTGATATTTCTATTCAAATATCACTTATGTAATGGTACCCCATTACAGAAGGCGTGGATAGTTGGGCTAGCGGGCTAAGCACACGGAGCGACCGCGGATGTCAGACGGCCGAGGGGCGGATGGCAGACGACCGAGGGAACACTGTTCTCGCCATAATTTTGTCAGTTCTACCAGTACCGACTGATCAATGCTCTTCAAAATGTGGTACGCCCCGGGAACATCTTTGAGTAAATGCAGAATCCTGTTAGATTCGTGTTGAGCTGCTCTCATCCAGATTGATTTTCTCGAGGTCGCTTTCGGAAAAATAATTCCAGTGTTTTTCTCCCACGCGAGTTGCACTCTATCCCACATTAGTACACACTCTTCTTCCGTTCTATGATCCATGTCGAGCTCTTCATCACTTTTCGCGAAATCATCGATTAATTCCCGTTGAATGCAGTGTTCAGGTTCTTGTTCTGGTTCCCTATCATGCTGGTCCCGTCTGCAGACCCGTTTATTGCTATAATCTTCTGTCGCATCCATAGTTTCCATCCCATCTTGGCTAGTCGAAGCATCCGTTGGAATATATTCCGAACCAGACGCTGATTGTTCCATCAATAGCGGGGGGGGGATCATTGAGGTTCATCCAGATCTTATTCACCCACTGATGTAGTATTGGTTCTGCTGTACAGTAGCGTTGCATATAAGCATCCCTTGTCCTAACATCCGTAAAATCTGCTTTCAGGAGCTGCTCCTGTTCAGGAAGTGATAACCTCGTTACTGTTTCGGACAGGAATCGTAACAATTCTCCCATTCGTGCATCTTTGGTTGAAAGAATTTGAGCGATTTCGCACTTGAGATCGTGATGGATGGTTGGGCCATCCAATCTTTCAAGAATATCATCCATATCACCGTCCCATCCATCAGGATCCCAAGGTGAAAGGTTGCCATATTGAGATGGCTGCGATTCTGACTTTTCGCCCCGTATTTCTGATTCATCACTTGTACTCCTGGTAGTGTCCTTGTCTAGCCTGTTGTTCGATACGTGTGGGTTCAAATGATGGCTTTCCACCCCGCTGGTGTCTTGTACCTGTTCCTTAGAAGCCTCCACTTTCACGTCGTCGAAGTCATCATCGTCACTTGTGACCACTTCCATTATTTCATCTTCGATATATGCACCGGCCCTCCGCCCCCATAAAAGTGCCGAGTAATGTTGATCTCTGAAGTGCAGCACTATAGGAAGAAGTTTAGTGTCCTGTTTTGTTGCCGCGTGGATGCATTGTTCCGACACTTTTTCAATAAATGCATCCAGAGTTATTGGGTACTCCCCACTCATAGCGTAACTTCTTGCCTTGACTTTACAAATTTCCGGTGTGAAAAGTAAGACTCCAGGCGGTCGCTCAGGTTGGATGGAGAGAGGCACGAAGCGGATCAAGTAAACAAAAATCCCCGGAAGAAGACAGGAAGGAGCAGTAAGAAGGCTCCAGAAGATACTGTACAGAAGAAAAACACTGTTTCTTTAGTGTCGGAAGGCAAGGTAAAAAAGTCAATACAATTGCTTATTGAGGAAGTGCAACAGTTGGAAGGGGATTTGGACTTTTCATGGTTGGATACGATGAAAAGACCAAGTCATAACACAACCAAAACAATGACAGACATGTTAGCGGCTTTATCACTACGACCGGTATAGACTCCTGCAACTGGTAATTGCCAGGTGTATGCGGTCTGCCAGGCGTTGGCGTCATCAGTTCTGAGTGGAAAGTTATCTTACATATTGGAACAATTAGCCACGCACATAAAGGAAGGAAGCTTGGAAAGAGCTATGATGGATTTCGATGTCAAATTTCCACCAGGGATACGGAAGCAAACACTTCTTGGGTTAGGAAGGGGATACCCAAGAATTTCTGCATCAGAATCAAAGAAAGCATTCCAGCAATATTTTAGGGATTTTGCTCAGAGTGGTTCCAAATTATCAGATGGGATGCCCATAACCGCATGGGGGAGCAACGATACTTTACAAGTATCAGTACGCTCCTTCAAAACGATATCTACGTTATTAGCTCACAGGCGGAGGATGGGCGGCCGGAGGAAGTGCGTTCCCCGGGCCGATCAGCAGATGTCGTCTTTTCCATATAATATCCTTCAATCTGCCGATCTCTTCCGGGGTGTTCACATCCGGGTCTCCCACTTGTAGATCGTCGATAGTGACCGCTGGGGGGCAGGGGGTCACCTCAAGTAGCACCGCCATCTGATCTTCCATGCCTTCAACATATAGCTCGCCCCCTTCATGAATGCAGATTTGGTCGGCTTAGGCTGCTTCGGGATCTTGATCGGCCGGCTGGGCCGATCCGCCTTCGGCTATTTCCGAATCCCGATCGGCCGGCTGGGCTGATCCGCCTTCACTTCGGTCGTCAGACCAACTGCCATCGGGGTTGACCACATATGCAACTCTGCTTGGCCCTTTCTCCCGACCCTGTTGTTCATCCGTCTTCCTCTGAGTGGGCAAAACCAGTTCTGCGATCGGGGCGTAGCTTCGGCCAATACATTCAGCCGGATCCGGCGACGGCCGGCTCCGCGTCAATATTTTAGAAGGGGTCCGGTACTCGGGTTTATCCACCATCGGAGTCTGGTCCTCTTCTAATTCCTCCTCTTCGCTGACCAGATCGGTGGTTGCCTGAAAAGCCAGGTTTTGCCACTCGATATAGCGTCTTGAGCCAATAGTGACATAGCCCGGCCGGCGGGGCACTTTGTCCTCGGCCAGCCACATTCCAATAATCACATCTTCATGCAAGGTGAGGGTTTTTTCAGAGATGTTGGTCACGCTTATAGAGTTGAGATGACCACCCCTTTAACAAACGATGGTACCCAGCACTCGCCCTTTGTCAGCCATAACTTACTCCGCCGGTCGTGTG